>CM076253.1:7994237-8034237 GCA_038380765.1 Odontothrips loti
GAAACACATTAAAATTTCTGAAATTATGGTTTTTAGTAAAAGTAACTAAATCTTCGCAAGTTCGGGGATGCGCTCGTTACACAATGCCTTATTGGTCGAAATTATAATTCCCATTTTAAATACTGATTGGTCGAAAATATTCAATTTGAAAAAAGCAAGGAAATTCTGCGCGGTGCTCAAGGGCCAATAATTCATGAGTGTAACGAGTCACTCCCACTACGTTCTAGTAAAATTAAATTCCTGTAATTTTCAAAAAAATTGATCAAAGTTTTAATAAAATTTTTTAACTAACCAAAATTACTGTAATGATGAACCTTGCAGCGAGCCGCGAGGTGGCGTACCTGCACGCTGTGACGGCCGCGGGGGTGGCGCACGCCGTGTCCCGGTCGTGCCGCGACGGCCAGCTGTCCTCGTGCGGCTGCGCGCGCTCGGGCCGGCCCAGGGACCTGCACCGGGACTGGATCTGGGGCGGCTGCGGCGACAACCTGGAGTACGGCTACAAGTAGGTGTTTGGCGGCCGGGGTCAGCCCCCCCCCCCCCCTACCTCCCACCTCACCGCCCTGTTCTCTTCCTTGCCCTCCGCAGGTTCACGCAGGGCTTCGTGGACGTGCGGGAGCGCGAGCGCAAGCCGCGGCGCGGCAGCCGGGAGCAGGCCAGGACGCTGATGAACCTCCACAACAACGAGGCCGGGCGCAGGGTGAGTGAGCAGGGCCCTCATCACGGCGAGACGAATCCTTCTCGTGCTGGTTAGCGTACGGCCGCGTCCTCAGACAAGCCGTGATGAATGCGCGGACGGCCGCGGTGGGGTCGCCGGCCGGCGGCGGGGGGCCTGGCTAGGCCTGGCGGGTGACGAGACAGGCACTTGGGGGTCAAGGGTCAGTCGCTCGGCACCATCAACAACGACGCCAGCGGCGCGGTGTGGAGTGCGGAGCGCGTGCTCATCAGAGGGGCGTCGTCGTGGACCCGGCGCGACGACGAGGAGGACGGCGCACTGGTGCAGGTCCTCGAGGGTGAGAGGGGCCCCTGCGGCCTCCGGCCCCCTCCGGCCCCCTCCTGGCCCCTCCGCGCGTCCTCAGAGGGTTCTTCTTGATACACTTTGTAGCGCGTTACGGAACCTAATGAGAAGAGGAATGCAGCAGCGGTGGGGGTGGGGGTGAGGGGGAGGGGGTATGAATAATGCAGCGTCAGAGAGAGAGAGAGAGAGAGACGGCGCCATGCCGCTCGGAGGGAGAGCGACGGAGACAGACGCCGCGTAGGTGAGCGAGCGGTGAGTCGGGGAAGAGTCCCAGCCAGTCCCATCCCGGTGCAGCTTATTGGACAGCAGAGACTGCAGACACTATTGGCTAGTTGGTTTGGAGAGCAGCAAACAGTGAAAGGGGAGGAGGGGGGGGGGGTAGGAAGAGAAGGGGAAATTGTAATCAGTCAGAGTACTAGTACGGAGAGGGGAGGGGGTGATGAAAGCAGTGAGGTTTGCGGAAGTGCCGCAGGCGAGGCTAGATCCAGCGGGACCCGGCGGGGGGCAGGCGGGCAGAGGCCTCATGCCGTCGGCACATCGTGTTTGAAATCACGCGCCAAAAACACCGGATGGTGTGTGTCTGTGTGTGTGTGTGCGTGTGTGTGCGTTTGTGTGTGTGTGTGTGTGTGTGTGTGCGTGTGTGTGACGGTCGTCTTCCGCACTCACTGGTAGAGAGATGTGTGGGGAATGTATGTGAGGATGTTTTGGGGTGGCGGCTGTGGCGGCTGTGGCGGCTGTGGCGGCGGCGTGGGTACCGCAAAGGACCTCTGAAGACTCTCTAGGGCCAAACCACAGCACCCTTCTGGTCAAGTCCGAAGGGCAGTGCACGATACGGCCGGGGCGCATCGAATCTGTCCGTTAATTGCCTTTCCCTCCGGCCCTCCGGCCCTCCGGCCTCAGCACTCAGTGCCGACGACGTCTCCATCGGACGATTTGTCATACCGATGACACACCCCGTCGGCCGCGGCCGGCAGGAATCCGACCCCTCCGACCCGATCCGACCCGATCGCCCACCGCGCGATGTGGGTGTCGACATCGGATAGTTTTTACATATCGTCTGGCTGCCTTTCCTTATTTTATTATTATTTTTTTCCTTTTTCGTTGCTCGTTTCCAGGCCGTGATCAAGAAGTCCAGCGTGACCTGCAAGTGCCACGGCGTGTCCGGGTCGTGTTCCCTCATCACCTGCTGGCAGCAGCTCGCCTCCTTCAGGGAGATCGGTAAGGGCACACCGCGCTCCACCACAAAGTTGCGTCGTTCGAAATTTCTCATATTTTAGAGGTGGTGGGTTTGGGAGCACCCCGCCGGCCGGACACCGGGGGCCGGGATGTCATGTGACGGAAATGAAGTCTGAGACCTGAGATTGAGTCCAGCTAATTTCACCCTCACTTCCTGGGTCCTCCCTCCACTGCCGGTGGAGGCTCTCTGAATGTTCCAGCGCCCTGGAACTCTTCTTCTTCTTCCTCCTCTTCTTCTTCTTCTGCCGCTGCACGTCAGGCGCCAGGGTTGTCGAACTGATCAGTGAAGCAGACGATGCGATGCGAGCCCCGCTCCACGTTCTCCTTTATTTCTCATCCACGACGCCGCATGGTTGTCACTGGATGTCGCTGTGGTTTAGTCGGACGGCGTCCTCACGGTAGCGAGGGCCTTGACGTGTAACTCCATCCGCACCAGTGCGTTTGACAAGGGGGCTCGTCCAAGAATGACGTAACACCGAATCTCTGCGGCCCGGACATCTGGAGATGTGGAGAAGAAAAAGAAGAACTCCGGACCGAGAACGGCCGAAGGAGGCCGAGGCATCTGACCACAGCAGGCCTATCCGGTCACTACGCCCTCCAGGGCAAAAATTTTAGGATGGTTTTCAAAAATCCTCTGTGTGTGACAGACAGACAGGGGGGGGAGAGAGAGAGAGAGAGAGAGAGACAGAGACAGAGAGAGAGAGCGAGAGAGAGAGAGCGACAGACAGGCAGATAGGGAGAGAGACAGACAGAGAGTGAGAGAGAGAGAGAGAAAGAGACAGACAGAGAGGGAGGCGCCGGGGAGGAAAGAAAGTGTCAAACTGTCTCTCTCACACACCAAAATCCACTACGCCCTTACTGGGGGGGCGTTTTCGTATTGGAATACCTCCGCTTGGGCTAATACTGTGAGTTATGGCTGGCCAGGCCGGACGGAGGGGGTGGTTTGGACCCTGAGCCCCTGGGCCACGGGTTCCTGTGCCCCCCGCACTCACACAGACACACACAGACACACAGACACACCCTCACGCACAGTAGACACCGCACAGCACTCGATGGGGCACTCGCGCTCTCCTTCCCGTATTATTCCCAATTCTTTTCGTTGAATACATTTGCGTCGCGGCTGAGAGATATATGGGGTGCGCACACAGGGCTGTCGCGTGCCCGTGCCACTGTGTGGGCTGGCCAGGGCACTCCCCGGCATTGCATCTCTTATTTTCCATACTTTATTTTTCCTATACCCCCTCCCTTTTTCTTTGCCGGGAGGTTTTATTGCCCGTGTCATTTTGTAAGGCGCACAACGTACATGCTGTATGGAGTACAAGTGGGTCCATCCATGGCCATCAATCCGAGTTGCGAAAGTTGACAAACACGGAATCGCATCAACAAGTGCGCTGGAACCCCGATGCGAGGGTTCATGGCGGGTCGTTCTGAATCTCTCTCACTCTCTCCCTCCCTCTTTGTGGGGGGTCAGACCCGCGTTCGCGTTCAGTTAATCAATCAAAACGCTGGCCAATCAAAGTGATGAAATGGGAAGGGAAGGAGAAGAGAGACAGAGACAGAGAGAGGGGGGAGGTTAAAGGGGGATGAAAGGCCTGTGGGGTTGTAGCCCATGGTTTCGGCGGTGGCTTTCGCGAATCATTAGAGTAATGAGTTCTGTCGGTTGGACTGGACCCAGTCCACGTCCAAGCGGGCGGCTGTTTGACTTTACGTGGCCCTGTTTGAAGAAGCAAGAGCTCCGGACTCTCTCTCTCTCTCTCTCTCTCTCTCTCTCTCTCTCTCTCGCACCTCCCTTGCAAGGACGGGTCAGAGGGAGTGAGAGCGCCAAACGTGTTATATCCCGGTTATCCTGTTCATTCGGTTTCTGAAGCTCTGCCTGGCCCCTCTCTACATCCTCATTCATATTGGTATTTACTCGGCTCGCGCAGAGAGGGGCGCGCGTATTTGCGTAATATTCGCGGTGGCCGCTCTCGTAGCTCTGTTCTGTAACCGCAGTTACACTCTTCGACGTATTATTTTCTCTCTGAGGTTTTTGATTTTTCAGATTATTTGAACATCTCATGTCGTAAATTTGAATTTTGTTTTATTTTTTATTTTTTCGCTGTACACACCGTTTTTTTTTCAAGTGAAGTCCCCCTGATGCGGTACGGCGCGGCAGCAGCAGGGTAGCCGGCAGGACGTTAGGCAAGGGCATGAGCTTCCATGTGCGAAGCCTGCGGAGCCTGCGGTCCGGGGCCGGGCCGGGCCGGTACGGCGGCTACCGTGCGGCACCAAGGCGACGCACTTGACCGAGCCGCAGCGGCAGCGGCAGGGGCTGCACAGAGCCAGACTCTTGGGTTTCACTCGGAACCGGCCGCAACGGCGATCAAAAAGGAACGACAGCAGACAGGGCGCCGGGCCGCAGAGGGAGCATCTACGTTACGTGGCGATGCGTTTGCGGCCAGATTGCGCTCGCAGCTCAGCCTCAGCAGCGCCACAGAGCCACCGGTGTCTCCAGGGACCTGGCCAGGTCCGGGTGGGGCCCTGAGGCTCCGCTGGTGCTGGTGGAAACCGATACGCCGTTGATACCCGGCACGGCCGGCCGGCGCGGTGCGGGCGCCACGCAGGGGGGTAACCCAGCCCCGCCAAAGTCACTAAGATGTTGCGGGAATTGTTTTGCGATTAACTTTGGACAGTGGGCGGTGTGGCCCTCTGCGGAGATGATATGCTTGTGGCTGAGGGCTGAGTGTGCGACGTGTTTGAATCGCGCGCCACCCCGGAGCGGCGTGCGCGTGGAGTATCGCCGCCCGGGCTGCTTCGCTAAGCGGCCACCAGGGGGCAGCAGCGAGCACTCGGAGAGGGAGGGAAGTCCACGCGGGACGCGGCTATGACTAGCGGCGATGACACTACGCAACTTGCAAAAATCAAGACGGCACTACTCCGATTTTCCATTTAGAACGCAGATAATTCACTGGCCTTTGTTTTGAAACTCTGTACCTGATCCTCGTTGCTTCCGCGGTGTTCGCAGGCGACTACATCAAGGAGAAGTACGACAGCGCGACAGAGGTGCGCGTGAGCCGGCGGGGGCGGCTGCAGCTGCGGGACCCGCGGTTCAACCTGCCCACCGCCTCAGACCTCGTGTACCTGGACGACTCTCCCAACTACTGCGTGCGGGACCTCAGCGTGGGTTCGCTGGGTGAGCATTTTTATTTCACTTTTGTTTTGAAAAAAAAAAAAAAAAAAAAAAAAAACCACACACACTTACAAACTATTATTTTAATTTTTGAAAATAAAAACAAACAACAAACTGAGGACTCCAAACTGACCTTTTTTTTATTGGTTTATTAAAATTTGTTTTTACTGTGGTGTGTTGATATTTGTTTGCGTGAGTTATCGTGACGTATCCATCTGACTGAGGCGTTGTCTCTGTCGCACAGGCACCCAGGGCCGCCACTGCAACCGGACGTCGCACGGCATGGACGGCTGCAACCTCATGTGCTGCGGCCGTGGCTACAACACGCAGAAGATGACGGTGCGAGAGCGGTGCGACTGCAAGTTCCACTGGTGCTGCTACGTCGAGTGCAAGATGTGCACGCAGACGGTGGAGGTGCACACGTGCAAGTAGGGCACCGCGTGCACAAGGAGCACGTGCGCACACACAGAGCAAACGTGCAAACAAAATGTTTTTTTTTTTTTTTTTTTTTTTTTTTAAAGTCTCGTCGTGGGGATGTGCCCTGCCCGGTCCGAAGGGGGGCACCTCGTTCACCGGGATTCGCTTGGGGGCGCCGTTTGGCCCTGTATTTGGGTCTCGTTCAAAAAAGACGTAACGTGTAACGACCACTGATTGGGAAGGCGCTGCCTGATTTGTGAACTGGACCGGCCTGTGTGTGAGGCCTGCGTGCTCGCCGCAGTTCGGCCGGTGCGAGGGGAGTTGTTATTGCTCGATTTCGTGGAAGTTTTTTTTTTTTTGCCACCAGAAACGGTGGGCTTGTAAAGTATTATTTGTACTATCTGTCCAAGTAAGTCAGTGTCAGAAGTGGTTTCGAGCGCACTCCATAATTGTGCTTATTTGTTGTAATTAATATTACGCCATTTGGAAAAACCAGAAACAAATCGCTGTAAATTTGGGCTTTAGTGTCTTAAGCAACATATCACCTTCCAGCATCTCTAAGTGCCAAATAAATGTTTTGAACCGTGTGATAACTTGGTTTTGGAGACAATGCGCGTCCTGCCATACGATCGAATCCATTTGTACGTTTTCTTCGACCTTTCGATATTTCCTGTGCCATAATTATCAAACCTGGTTGGTAGCTCACATGGGTTTTTGATGTTTATATCTTTGTAGATTTTATATATCATTGTACTTATTAAATTAACCATGTGCTCTATGACGTTATGCTGAGGGGCACTCTGTCGTGCTATTCCGTACGAAAAGACATTCCTTTTACCATTGTCGTAAGATTATATACGTACTTTCCGCGAGGCGGTAGAATCTCTTTTTACCTCTCTGTGTGTTGACTTAACTTAAACTCAGTGTGGATATGCCAGTGAATAGGAACCGAGCACATTATGTCAGTATTATAATAACAGCGCAGTAGATTTCTTTTCTTCAAATAGGAACACATGAAATATGTAGCTTTGTGCAAATAGATAAAGGTAGACAAGGCACATAAAGTAACTAGTGCATAACTAAGGGGCCGTTCAGAAACCACGTGATTCGTAATCGAAGTACTTTGGTTATTTGTACAAGAAAAATCAGCGCGCGGGTAAGCTGCGTGGAATTGTCTGTGGGAATCGAACCCACCAGGCCTGCAGTCAGTCTCATGGAGACTGCAGCCCGCACCAACGACAGTGTGCTCCAGCCCCGTACTCCCACACACAGCTAAGGATTCTAAGAAAGGTCGCGTGGTTTGTGAACGCTCACTAAGCAGTATGGAGCTCCCCAGGCTAAACCTCTGCCTTGTCCATGTACAGTCTGTTTCGCCATCATTTACATCTGTAGCCACCGACAACGATTATTTATTGTATGGAATATAATTGTACAGTAGTGATTTTGTGTATTCGTTAACTAGTTAAACCTTTATTTAATAAACGTGTACAAATCTGCCAGGGAGTGTACGTTCTTTGTTTTCCCTCGCAGACACGTTCTGCAGTAAGAAACCCGCCCACTCGCCGACACATTCACATCATGTGGGGCTTAAAGCGGTCAAAAGAGGAAAAAACCGAGATGACCTTCGCGGGAACCCTTTGGTCAGTTACATAAGACAGCCGTGCGGTATCAGCCCCATAATCGGCTCGGCTCGAACACTGACAAGCGCTGACACCGGAGTACCAAACTGAACGCGCCGCGGGTAACATTGGCAGCCGGCCGCACGTAAGTCCCACAGGCCGGGTGCCGCCGGGTGCCGACAAGCTCGCCACGACCAATTCTCCATGTAGTTCTGGGCGCAGTCCCGATGGCTGGAGAGAAATACATGGCACCAGAGGGTCCCGTCATCATGGGTTCCTGCGAGGCGCCTCCCCGCCCTGCCGCACCACATGGTAGTGGTCACCGTGGCCACCGGCCGCCTCTCCGACGACCCGCTAACCGTCCACCCGGGGAGTCGCGGGTCCGTCCTGTCCCCTCCGTTCAGTTCGGGTCGGGCAGCACGGCGGCCCGAAGAGCATCGCTCTCCTCTCGGTTCGGTTCGGCCGGCAGCCGGCAGCCGTCGGGCCCGCCGGGACGTGGACGCGGAGTCTGCGGCCTGCGTAGCAGAGCGGACAGGAACAGGACAGGAGCGGCAGGCAGGCAGACCTGTTGACGCTCGCGTCGCACGGGTTGCCTATTCGCGACCGTCCGGGCTGCCGCTGCCGGGCCTGGTCCTGGACATTCTGAACTACTAGGTTGGTGCAGCGGACCGGTCTAGCCGATAACGTGTGGACGTGAAGGAGCCGGAGCCGCCGGGGAGACGTGTTATCACCGCTCCGTCAGCGCCGAGGCCGAGGCCGGGTCAGAGTGCGCACTTTTCATTTCACTTTCCGGCCCCTTTCCCGCGGTCGTCACCGCCCCCCGCGAGCCCCGCCTCCCCCAGCCACCCCCGCCCCCGCCGCGGGCACGGAGCCAGAGGGGCGTAGGGGCGTACCGGCGGGGGCGTCCGAGGAGTGCGAGTCCGGGGACGCCGCCGTCGCCGTGCGCCGTCAAGCCGGAGTGAGGTTATGGTTCGCCCAGGGTCCTCCGTTCCGTTCGGACAGCCACCGACGCCGACCGGGTTTACGCCGTGGAAACCGTATTGAAATACGTGAGAGCGGGCCAAGGAGCGTAGTAGCGATCGGGACCTGGTCCGGAGGGCCTGTCAGAGGAGCAGCGGACGATGACAATGTTACGTTGACCCCGTAACTCCGAGTTGCCTGCAGGCTGCTTGCAGCATAGGCTGGCGTTGACTGTGACGGTCAGTCAATAAATTCCTGCGTCTAATTATCCTTGCAGCCTAGCTGTTTGGACCGCAATCACGGCCGCTCGTCGCTGGCCGCTCGTTGTAGATGGGTTTCAGCCGTCCTGTGTGAGCCCTCGGGAAGAAAGGATGAAATCAGTGGTGTTTACAGGAGATGTTTGTAAACAAAGCTGCGCAGTGTCTTGCGTCCATAGGCACCATAACCTATACATAGGAATGGTGTTTGACAAGTAAATGTTTATTTCACTACAGTGACACTGTCTCATTCACTCTCTAGTAATTAACGAGCAACCGAAAAATAATGGTCCATGTTCTAGACTCTGCTTTAAATATGGTTTATTAATTGTATCCCTGTGGATTTCTGATTAACCTTAAGACGTTTTTATCCTGTCCGTCTCCAGGTCACTCTTCTGGACTATGTCAGGACATCTTTAAACCGCCGACTTCCAATTATGGGATTAAACTGTTGGTGCACACATCCTGGCCTTGTAAGTTCATAATGGCTGCTGGTGAAGATGGAGTGTATGGTGATCATGGTAGTGAAACGTCGACTGAGACCACGGCAGCTGCAGAAGTGGAGGCTGCCTCCACATCATCCAATGCCGGAAGCAATTCTGGTGGATTTGCAAGTAGTGTCTTGCCCGGGGTGAGAGAGGCATCCCGGAAACTGCAACTTAAGATGAACTTTAGGACACTTTCGTCTCCAAAACGATATGGTGAGTCAAGAGTGCGTGTATGCTTGATATCCTGCTCGCTAACTTGTATTGTAGCTGCATGGCAAGTATCATCCAATTAACTGCATGTGGAAGAAGGCGAAGAATTGTTGCAGTGTGTTTACTGCACTTATGTTAATTTACCTTACCTGATAAAATATATTACTTGCATCTGTCGTACTTTTTGGTATTGCACTGCACAATTGAGTCACAAATATTTTTAGTTGCGGTTGTTCTAGTTGCAAAGAAAAAATTATGTTCACTGCTTAGCCTGCTGTTAAATCCCATTTTGTGATTAAGATCCTCCTGTTCAGTAAAATTGTATCCATGTAATTTTTTTATATGAGCAATTTTTTTATATCTTTTATTACTCCTGTTCATAATGGTATATAGTTGGTTTGTACAGTGTGCGGTCTGGGATTGGTGTCGGTTGAAGTCTCATTGATGGCTACTAAAATAATGCATGCATGGACAAATTCTTTACTATAACTTCATTCTTGTTGGCTTGGCGTGTTTCGTCGCACGAGTCTGGCAGCGTAGGCGGGGCGGCACTTGGCATGGAAAAGGGTAGAGTCTGGTCTGGGTCTGCGTCTCCCGCAGGAAGGGTGTGGCCGGTGCCGAGCCGGGAGCCGGCAGGCCCAGCCCAGCCCAGCCCCAGCCGCATTACGTGGGTTTGCCAGTTGTCGGTCAGCTCGGCGGCCACTCGCCCGGCCGGCGCTGGCCGCGTAGGCAGTAGGCTGCGCAGTCCGTGGAATGGAATGATGGAATGGAGTGGAGTCGGAGTGCTTTGAGCGCCTGCACCATTTGCTTCCGTTGCTGACTGCCTACCCACCGGGGGCAGTTGGCAGACTTGCTTCTCCGGCATCGCGGTGACGCAGCCTCCACCTCCAGTCCAGCCGGATCCTGAGGCCGGCCCCGCGGACGGACAACTAGGATAGTGGCTTGACGCCCCCCCCCTCCCCCCTTCCTCTATGGCCTATCGGTGGACCGCCGCGCTGTGACTGACTGTGTGTATGTGAGTGAGCGTGTTTGTTGTTTCTTTGCTATTCCCGTTCCGTTCACGTGGAGCGAAATGAGGCGGTTGTCGTGAATAAAACGAGCTAAAGCGCGGTGGCCGGCGGCCGCCGCAGATCGAGTCCCGCCTTATCTTTGTGGTGTGCACCGGCCTAATGACTAACACACGGCAGTGGCAGTGCAGGGCTGCCGGCCACTGTCCTGCTCTGCTCGAGGCGAGGCTGGATGGAAAAATTTTCGGAGCGCGCGCAGGCGGCGAAAACAGGAAATACGCAGCGCGCGCGCGCGCTGCAATTTTGCATACAACAGGAGCGGCGCGGGTTCGGGGCCCGCGACGCGATTTTGCCGCCGCCGTCGTCGTCGATCTCATCGTCGCCGTCGGCCGGTCCCGGACCGGACATCATATAGCATCACGGGCCCCGGCCACGGCCACGGCCCCCCTCAGCACACGCTCCCGCCCGGCCAGAGCAGCCAGACAAGGGGCGGAAACGCGACTTCCTGGGGCCGGGCGGGGCGGGGCGGGACACCGGATAGACCACTGTTCGTTGACTGATACGGATCGGATCGGGTGTCGACTTGGATGGACCGGGATCGCCAAAAACCGCGAAGAGGCCCACGAAAATGCGAGTCCTCGCCGGCAGGTGTCTGCCAGCGCCTCGCGCGGTGCTGCGCGGTGCTGCGCGGAGCTGACGGGGACAGTTCTCCTTCATCCCCGCAGTCGCAGACGTGACTTGTGGTGCTTGTGAGCGGCCCAAGTGCAGCGGCGAGGAGCGGAAGAGGAAGACGTCGTTGGATGGGAGGAACGGAAGTGGCTGTCCGAGGGCACGCCGCGGGCATGGAGTGCCCTCCCCCACACCGCTCCAGCAGCGCTCCAGCACCGCTCCAGCACCGCTCCAGCCAAGAGTACAGGCAAAGCGGCAGCAGAACGCCACGCGAGCCCCCACACCCGCATCCTCTGGGGACACATGGCAGCCGGCCTCTGACCGACTTGGAGGCGATGCTCCCGACGGACCGGACCGGGCCGTTTGCCAGATAAAAACTGTCCCGTATGATCGTCTTGTCTGTATTCTGTATTATTTTTATTTTATTTTTCGGGAGGGAGCGTTGCGGTGCTGCAGCGCTCGTGGCCAGCCATCACGGCCCCCATCCATGTCCCCCCGTGCCTGCTGTCCCTGCGGGCCCTGGCCCTGCGGCTGCGGCTGTGGCCCTGTCGCCCTTGCATTGACGGCCAGGGTCACGGGCCGGACCGGCGATTTGACCTCAGCGCCGCACTGAGGCAGTGCTCGGCAACAGGCGCCCGGCTGGGTAGGCAGAGTTTCGGGCCCGTAAGACACGGCGGTCCCGCGGGCTTGCCTACCCGCCAGGCGTCCGCAGCATCGCCGAACGGGAGCCCGTCGGCCGTGGGAATCTTTCTATTGCCATCCAATAATAAAAGCTAGATACGCTCATTTGGCGATAACGCGGACCCAAATCCCCCGGAGAAGACTTCTTCGTTGTGTCGATTAGAATTAGAAATCATAATGATTTGGGTTTGGGCGCCGCTTCTTAAGTTAGTCACCGCTTAGTTTAGTACTCGATAAGATAGCTGCTGCGGACAAACAAAAAACAACTGTGCAACAGCAGCAGCAGTGCGCGAGGCTGACCAATGAGCGCCCGATATGTGCCCATTGCCAATGTTTGCATTCGAGAGAGTGGACAGTGCGGACAGGCGCAGAGGGTCCGGTGGGGTCCGGCCCGCACGGCCGGCCGGTCATCTGCTGTGTCCCGATATCACTTATCAAGCCCTCCCCCACTGACAGCAGCTGATGCGGCTGGCCATGCCGTGCCGTGTCGTGTCGTTCGCGTGCGCAGCTCCGTGCCACGCCCAGCTCGCGCCCACTAAGCGCGCGTGCTCCAAACACGCGAGGCGCGGCGCGGCACCGCGCGGTCTTTGACGTCGGTTCTCCCCCGGCTTCTTGAGGGAGGCGGGGACTCTGCACATGCACCGCGTACACGAATATGGATTATTTTGTCTCAGTCCTCGACGTGACGTCACACTGTCGAGCCACGCGCGCACGGAAAAACATATTAAACATCCAGCGAGCTTTGAACATTAGGGACGCGCTTAATTAAGCCACCCCAAAAAAAATGTCGCTGCTCCAGGATTTTTTTTTTCTTTTTCGGAAGTGTTGTTGTGGCTAGCGAATAATTAGGTGACTTATTTAAATTAAAAAAGAAAGAACAAAATTAACACATTCAGCGAACTTCTTTTTTTTTTTTCGTCTGTGCACCAGAGCTGCAGTGCGACATGACGTCTGTAGCGTGTTGATGCAGATGAGGGTGATTGCGACGGCTAGAAGCTGTGATTTATGGGAATTGAATCATTCTCCCGAAAGTGCAGACCAATCTTGGAAGGTTTTCCGATGTTGCACACATATGCGGTTCCTTGAACACAGAGCACAATAACTCGTTCCCGCCGAGAAGAGCGAAGGTCTTGTTCCCCCAATTAATTTTTTTTGCGACACGCAACCTTCTTCGTAATGTTGGTCTTCAGCGCACTTTTTATCGCATATATTTTTATCGGGTCCACGACGGAAACTTCTTTTTGTTATTTTTCCTTTTTCCTCTCGTGGCCGATGGTCGACCAACCGTTACGCCCCATGTGTTTCCGTGCCGACTGTCCGCGCGTGTTGTCCAGTCCAGCCCGGTGTGTGTGTGTGTGTGTGTGTGTGTGTAAACGTCTTAAACCACGTCTCTCGCGCACACAGGTTTTGGCGCGGGCTGTACTCCCTGCTGCCCGCCCGCGGCGCGGTGAATCACGCACCCAACTCGCGCTGTTAGTAGTAAACGCCCCACGGTCCGCGCGCACACACACACACTCACCCACACTCTCACTCGCGTCTCCCCCCGCCGTTTTGCCGCGTCGTCAGCTGCTAGTTGCTTAGTGCTTGCAGAGCTGTCCGTCTGTCTCAGCCTCTACGCCACGACGTAGTTAAAGGTCCACGCCGCTGCCGCTGCACAGTTGTTAATGAGAGCGTTGTACGATAGCGGTGTTGTTGGTGCAGCAGTGCTGGCTGGGCTGGGCTATGGTGTCAGCTCGGACGCGCGGCAATTTTTGTGCGCCCCACTTTGCGAGAACTGAGCTTTCATCTCTTTCCGCCCCCTTAGCTGCTCCGCCCTGCTCACACCTCACTCTCTCTCTCTCACACACACTCCGACTCTGGCGCAGCGCGGCGAGCGCCGGTCTGGTTCGGCCGGACACGAGACGCCATGCACGTTACACAAAATACACTATTTTGAGTCGTTTTATGGATATTGGCAGCGCCAGCGGACGACACGACCCTCCGTGGGACCTGCCTGCCTGCACGCCTGTCTGCACGCCTGTCTGCACGCCTGCCTGCACGCCTGCCTGCACGCCTCCTGCCGTCTGATTGGCGCGTTCGTCGTTTGGACGGGTGTTTACGCCATTCTTGCGGGGGTGCGCCGTTTACAGCATTCGCAGTGTGTCCGCACGCGCTCCGCCCTGGACAAGGACCTGCCGTAAAGACCCGACCAAAACCTGCCCAAAAATCTCAGCAATAGAGAGACGCAAGAGAAAACAAATTCACTGAAGTGAAATAAAGGAATTGTGAAAATTTCAACGATAAATTTGGAAATGTTAAATGAAAATTTTCAATCAGAAATTGCATTGCGGGTTGGAATGACCTAAAGGGGTAGAGCGGGCGGGGCCTAATGAGGGCGATGATGAATATGAATCTGCTGCCTACCGGCGGTGCGAGCCGTTGTGGGGGAGAAGTGGAACAGTGGAACTACCCCCAGCCGCGAGCCGAGTGCAGCCCAGCGCAGCCTAGTGCAGCCCAGCGCAGCCCAGCGCAGCCTAGCGCAGCCCAGCCCAGCGCAGCCCAGCCCAGCGCAGCCCAGCGCATGGAGTCAGCTGTGTGGCGTAGTAAGCGCGCCCGCCAAATAGACACATCCCCCCCCCCCCCCCCCCCCGTCACTACTACCACCACCACCACCACCACGCTTCTCGTTATCGGGAAATAAGCTATTTGCGGTGCCCGCCGGGCGCGCGGCAAGTCGGAGCGGGAAGCCTCGACCTCGGGGCCCTCGTGGCGCGGCGCGGCGGACAGCCACGAGGGAATGTTGTGTTATGATCGTCTCATGTGTCCCATGTACTCACTACGCTAGGACTGGTGCGGTAGCGGTGGGATTTTTAAATAACTCGACCGCTGCTGGGCGTTGTTTTTATTTTGGGTGCGCGGAGTGGAGTGGAGTCTGTCCGTGCCGTCCCACCTCGGGGTGAGTGCGCTCTGTAGTGTGTGCCGTGCCGTGCCGTGCCGTGCCGAACAGCGGCTGCGCGAAGGCGACGCGCGTTTAAAAGATTAGATTGACTTTGCCATTGTGCGGGGCGGGGCGGCGGGGCAACGCCTTGGGCAACGGCCCCGCTGCCCATCCCGTGCTCTCCGCTAGCCCGGAGCCCGCTGCTGCCCGGCTGGGGGCTGGGGGCTGGGGTCCGCGCTGGAGCTCACAGCTGGCTGTGTCCCGGCTGGTGCCTGGTGCCGGGCGGTGCCGGCTCTCCAGACACGCGGGGAGGGAGGGGGAGGGGGACGTCGCACTTCACTTCCGCGGCCCGATACTCGCTGTTATCGTCCGCCTTCTCCTTCTCCACGCGTGGCGTGGCGTTCCGACGCCCTTTTCCGTTTTGCTCGGCGGACCTTTTTATTTTTATTTTTTTCCCGCCAACTTTTGTTCCGAATCGAGTTTTTTCCCGATCACCACGCCGGTATTCGGTGTGCCGGGCGTGTGCCGCGTCCTGTCACGTGGCACGGGGCGGGCGCGCGTGCGGGTGGTGCGCGGAGCCGGGTGCGCCGAGTACCGCCGGCCCCGCGCCCCGCCGTGTGCAAGTGCGCGCAATTGTATGCGCTCTCGGGTCGGGACGGCCGCGGAGTGGAGAGGAGCGGAGCGGCGTGGAGTGGCGGGGGCGTTTTCAAAATAGAATGTATGGCGGAGGCCTTGGGGCTCCTGCTGGTGCTGCTGCTGGTGGTGGTGCTGCTGCTGCTGCTGCTGCTGCTGCTGCTGGTGCTGCTGCTGCTGCTGGTTCTGCTGCTGCTGCTGCTGCTGCTGCTGCTGCTGGTGCTGCTGGTGCTGCTGCTGCTGCTGCTGCTGCTGCTGCTGCTGCTGGTGCTGCTGGTGCTGCTGCTGCTGCTGCTGCTGCTGCTGCGGCTGCTGCACGCGGGGGGGGGCATAGAGCCGGGCCATGCCGCTGCTGCCGCGGACGTCACTTCAATGAGACCTCGCTCTCTCCCGCTCTCTCTCCCTCTCTCTCTCTCTCTCTCTCTCTCCCTCTCTCTCCGTGGGTGTGAATTTTTATTCCGACCAAAATACCGCACGCCGAGGTCGTGTCGGGGAGGGCCGCCGGGTCGTTCGCCCGCTGTACTCGCGGCCGGGGGGCCGCGGGCACGAACAAAGAGGACGTCAGGTAGAGGTGTTGACCCTTGGCGCCGGTACTTTTACCCTTGCCGATGCGCCCCCGGCCTGGCCCGGGCGGCGGCCCTCGGTGGTCTCGGACACTGGCGTTGAGGTAGGCCCGCGCAGTTGTGCGCGTACTTTGATTGATCGGCGGCGAGGTGCGCATGTCGTTGACGGCGATGTGTCGGTGCGAGGCGCGGCCCGCCGTGTCCGCCGTACGGTACGGTGGGTAGGGGGCCCCGGCCGACCCGCCCGGCTGGGGGCCCGGCTGCCCCGGCGGGGCCCCGGCTGCGGCTGCCCCGGCGGTCGGCGGTGCGGCCGTCAGGCAGTTAACCCGCCGCCGCCGCCTCGGCAACATCCCTCCCGTTCCGTCACAACTCGCGCCGCCCCGCGCCGCTCCGCCCCGCCCCGCGCCGTCCGCCTTGTTTTGTTTGTGTCGTCCGCCGCGCCGACCGCGATCGCGGCTCCCCCGTCGTCCGCACGCCGGTGTGCGCCGCCCCCTTCCCCTCGCGAAGGCCGTCGCCGTTGACGCCGCCGGCCAGGATGCGTAACAAGTCCGTGGCCGTGGACGCGGACCGCGTCATCCTGACGGAGCAGCCGTGCACCAAGTACCTGGAGCTGGACGGCAGCGACGCGTCCGCGGACGAGGCCGACGACGCCTGCGACCCGTGGTCGGCGGCCGCGTCGTCATCGGCGTCCTCGTCGACGTCGGGGACGTCCCCCGCCGCGGCGCCCGCGTCGCCCAAGTCGGGCTCGTTGCCGACGACTGCCTCGTCCTGGAAGGAGCGCATCGCCTTCAACAACAGCAAGAACACGGCCCGCAAGCGGCAGGACAGCGTCGGCGCCGCCAAGAACGGCAAGAAAGGTAGCCGTCAACGCCGACCGAGGTCTGGGCGTGGCGCCCCGGCCACGGCCCTGGCCACCCGTGAACTCTGACGCTCAACTTTGTCCCGTCATTTGTCGTATTCGTTTCCCCGGCGGTGACAATGGACGCACTTGTTGCGTGGGAATTTGGCCGTCCGCCAGGCGGCAGTGCAGGGCGGGAGGAGGTGTGGTGTGGTGTGGTGTGGGCCGACGGGGGCTGGGCTGGCAGCGGGCGACGAATCTGCATGCGGGCCTCGCCTCTGCCGCTGCGCTGCGCTGCGCTGCCTGCATGGGCTCAGGGCTCCGCCTGGAAGTGCCGGTGTCAGCGTCCGCACGTTTTCTTGCGGTGTACTGGATCCGTCCCGTCCCGTCCCGTCACCCGCGGTCCGAACCCCGCCTGCTGCCGCCTCTTATCGACATGTCAGACCCTTCCGTTACCCTCCACCCTCCGCTCGCTTTTCTCGTCTCTCTCTGTCTCCTCTCTCTCTCTCTCTCTCTCTCTCTCTCTCTCTCTCTCTCTCTCTCTCTCTCTCTCTCTCTCTCTCTCTCTCTCTCTGTGCAAGAGCACAAACCCCATTTCGGAGCGCAAACACACACACACACACACACACACACACAACCAGGCGTATCTTGCTTGGTAATGAAGATGGCGACGGAAATCCCCGCGGTTCGCTCGCGCCTCTCTGCGCCTCCGTCGCCACTTACTGCTGCAGCAGCGGCGGCCGTACAGTACAACACGGGCACGTCTTAAACGGGGCAAAATGTGGGGCACGGCTGGGCACGGCACGCGTCGTATTGGGCCGTTATGGGGGCACAATAGCGGCGATAATGCCCGGCGCGCACACACAAACCGCACGTTTGCTCCCCTCCCTCTCAATCCGCACGCGTTTCCACGACTTTCGCGAACCATTCAAGCGTGGAGCAGGCTAAGTGAGCACAAATGGCGCCTGATGGGTAGGCAACCACGACTTGTGCATGTACGTGTGTCGTGCGGGCTGGCCTACCCCGGCACTCACAGGCGTTCGGCTGGGACAGAGAGAGAGAGAGAGAGAGAGAGAGAGAGAGAGAGAGAGAGAGAGAGAGAGAGAGAGAGACGCCGGGGAGGAAAGAAACTGTCAAACTGTCTCTCTCACACACCAAAATCCACTACGCCCTTACTGGGGAAAGAGAGAGAGAGGGAGGGAGAGAGAGCCTTGGCCGGCCGGGACGGGATGGACGACTCGATAACAACCTGTCGTGGTCGACGACTCGACTGGCGCCGGCAGTGCTGCCAAACAGCCATGAAGACGGCGGAGTTGAGCCCACACAAGTGGCCTAGGTAAATTGGCGCGATCGGGGTGACTTGGTGGGTGCGACGTATTATAATGCGTCACCACGCACGTCTCCATTCACGTGTAAATAAAATGACAAAATTCTCAATTATAATTTTTAAATTTTTTAATCTTTTCGAAAAGAAGTACAGTACACGTGTGACACGTCATTGCGCGCACTAAATGCGGACGATGGCGGATCGTCGCAGTATTTCGTTGGTGTTTATGTTTTTTTCATTTAAAGGCCGGCTGTTTTTCGGCCGGGTAGCGCACGTGATACAGTCGTATTACGTCTCCAGGTGACACGCGGGCCGGTCCCCGCGATGTCTCCGCCTGCAGCCGCCGGGCCTGCCTATCGTGTGGTGCTGTGTGTTCGTGTCGCACGCCGAGCGCACGTGTCCGCTGCGTGCCGCGGACACACACACACACACACACACACACACACACACACACACACACACACACCGACGATGAGACCCGACTATATTGACTGGACGAAGTCCCAGCCGGACTCCCGCCAGTTACCGCCGCAGAAGGACTCTAGTTACCGCTGAGGGCGGGGCTGCCCGCTGCTGCCCGCGGCTGCCCGCGGCGGAGTCGGGCGGAGAGCCGTGTAGGTAGGCAACACGCCGACACGGCTGCGCTGCAGCCCTGCGATTGCCTACCCGCCAGGCGCTGGCCCGGAGCGAGGCCGGCTGCGGTCGCGCGCGGTACGCGGCGGTGCGCGGCACGGCCGATTGCAGGCCCCGACGTCATCGCCATTCGTACCCTCGCGTCGGCGGTGCATTTCGCGGTATGGCGGAAACCTACTCGGAAACGCAAGTGCCTCGATTCCGGCGTGTTTTCCCCAGGACGCAGATAGTGCAGCGCCTGGTACGGTAACGTGCGGAGCCGTGAACCGGGAGGAGGAGGAGGAGGGGCTGACCAGAGCCAGCCCAGAGCCGGCGGGTCTGCTGGGCCTCAGCCGGGGCCTGGACTTTGCCTCCGCGCCCCCGAATTGACGCAGGCAGGATGCTGCCTCTGCCGGGCTGCGGCTGTGACGTACTGCTTCTCTCTCTCTCTCTCTCTCTCTCTCTCTCTCTCTCTCTCTCTCTCTCTCTCTCTCTCTCTCTCTCTCTCTCTCTCTCTCTCTCTCTCTCTCTCTCTCTCTCTCTCTCTCTCTCTCTCTCTCTCTCTCTCTCTCTCTCTCTCTCTCTCTCTCTCTCTCTCTCTCTCTCTCTCTCTTTCTCTTCCTCCGCGACAGAAGCGCGCACGATTCAAACTATGGCGCGCCGGGGGCGGCGCTGCACCCCCTCCCCTTCCTCCCCGCGCCCAGCGACCCCCGCGGTCCCCGGCCTGTTATTACCCCAGCCCACCCCCACCCTTCGCCCCCCCCCCCCCCCCACCGTCGGGGCGGTAAGGGTGGGCCGGGGCGGGCGCAGCCGGGCAATGACTCGGAGTAGCGTCGCTGCCGCCTCGCCGTGGGCACGGAACGGTACGGTACGGGACGGGGCTGTTCGCGGACGGGGTGCCGACGGGGTGCTGATCGTACTGATGCGGCCGCCGGCCTGGGCGCTGCCGCCGACATGATCCACAACTACCCCCTGTTCTCGCCGTACTCCGGCTTGCCGCCGGCCAGACATGGTGAGTCGAGTGCCGGGCCGGGCTCAGCACACGCAGAGCGCACTCAAGTAGTTGCTACCGCCGCTGCTGTTGGGCCCCCGCTGGGCCGCGAGCGCGGCGGCGGCCTTTGAGGTCTAGAGTGCGGCGGCCGCGCCGCGGGACGAAATGCAGCCCCCCTCGGGAGGCTGACGGCGGCCTCGAGGGGGTCGGGACGTCCCGCTGGCAGCCGCTGGCCTGCAGACGTGCTGCACGATGCGCCACGATGTGCACGTCCCCTCCGGTCCCCTCTCCCCTCCTCTCCGCCGGTATATCGTTGTTGGCCGTGCTGTTGCCGCGGTGGTCTCGGCACCTGTTCGCCGTCGCAGTCCCACCCTGACGACCCCCGGCCGCCTGCCACCTGCCCCGGACCGGGAGGCTGCCGTCATGTCCTCCTCCGGGCGCGCGGCGCTGCGCTGTCTGTGTTGTGGTTCGGCTCGGCCACCCCATCTCCGTCACCCCCTCCCTGCGCAGCGCACCGCTCCGCCCGAGTCGCTGTGTGGCCGCACGCTACGGCGGGGGTATTGATCAGCGCGCCCACCCCTCGCCCCCCCCCCCCACCCCTCGCACCCTCACCCCCCGGCCGCCCACCCCCGGCCGCTCCACCCTCCACCCTCCCCGATCAATGGGTCCCGAGCCAGGACGGCGCGGGTGTGCGCGGGGCGGCGGCAGGCGGCGGCGGCAGTGTGCCGAGGGCTGTGTTGACCTGCATATGGGGCCAGGTCCCCGCCGCCGTCTTGATGCAGACCCTCCGCAAGAAGAGCAGCCCCCTTAAGCGTGAGTACCGGCCGCGCAGCCTGGTGGGCCCCGTGGGCCCCCCCGGGGGCTGTGGCTGCGTCTGGCTGCCTGTAGCCTGTCCGGAGGCCGTCGGGGTCCCCGCCTGCATGGCGTGGGGCGCTGCCCGCGAGTGGACGGACGTCGACGGCCACGTCAGAGGCCCCCGACGACGCGCGGATGCCGCAGGGGTTGTTTGGCAGGGACGCGCTGGCCGTGCGGGGCGGGGACACACTGGCCGAGGCCCAGCCCTGTCCGCCCTTACGCAATGGCACGACAGGCCACGGTCAGGCCACGGCCAGGCACAGGCACAGGCCACTAACCTCACTTTGTCGCTCCACGTCTCGCCTTACCTCCCAGTTTGATTGATGGCTCTCCTGGCGGGCGGCGGGCTTCACGGACGACCCCTAGTCCGCGTACCGAATCTTCGCGGTCTCGTTTCTGTGACCCCCCCCCCCCCTCCCCGGTTTGTTCGCCCGTAGTTACTTGCAGAGCCGCAGCCAAACGGGATTAAACTCTTTGTAAACATTTGCGATGGTACATTTGTGTTTTGCATCACCCATCGCGTGTTTGCTCAGAATTTCATTATTTATTAATTATTTTTTTTCACGCCGAGTATAACCAGTGTATACTGTGTTGCAGACAAAAATGAGCCCTCTCGATTTATGGGAGAAGGGGTGAGCTTCAAGGCCAAGCTGATCGGCATCCTGGAGGTGGCAGAGGCCCGCGGCGACCGCATGTGCCAGGATGCCCTGGCAGATCTCAAGATGGCCATCAGAGCCGCGGGCGAGCACAAGCAGCGCATCACCATCAACATCGCCATCGACGGACTGCGGCTGCGGGACGAAAAGACTGGGGTTCGTATCCACGGGAGTCGTCCTTTCCCGTCCATGTCCTCTGCGCCTCGGAAATTTGGGCCTCCGAGCTATGACGGTTTTTCTCTTTCTCCCGCAGGATTGCCTGTACCACCATCTTGTACACAAAATATCGTTCATCGCTCAGGACATGACAGACCCCAGGGCGTTTGGCTACATATTTGGTTCACCAGACACAGGACACAGATTCTTCGGCATCAAGACAGACAAGGCCGCTAGCCAGGTGAGTGGCACGCCGTCACTGAGTAAAGAGCAACCTAGTCTCCTCTAGACAGTGTGTGATGTTCTTGTTGTTCTTCTGGTTACGCAGGTGGTCGAGTGCATACGGGACCTATTCCAAGTCGTGTTCGCCCTCAAGAACAGAGAGCAGCACATAGAGCAGCAGCACATGAAGGCATGCGGGGGCAGCACGTCCAATCTGATGTCGGCTACCTCCTCGACGCCCTCCGTGACCTACATGGAGGCCATGGCGCACCACCTCAAGGAGTCGTGTGTGAGGGAGAACGGCTCCCCCAGCGCAGCCGTGGCGTCGTCCTCCAAGGCCGAGTCCGAGGCCACCATCGCGGACCTCCTAGACCTGGAGTACGAGCTCAATAGCCTCCACCAGAACATGGAGCACATGGCGCTGGGGGGCTCCAAGGACGACGTCTTCGGCGGCGACCCCTTTGGCGACTCGTTCACGTCCGCCACGACCAGGACGACGACGACCAGGACGTCAACCACCGTGGCGCCCCTCCCTCCCCCGCCCTCCGCCAAGGATATCACCACTGGCACGGGCACCCACCGGCGGGAGAGGACAGTCAACCGGGCCAACTCAACCACCTCGACGACCACGGCCACTGTGTCGGCGGCCTATACGCCCACCTCATCCACCTTCGGCACGTCCTCGACGGCCACCTCCAACACGACCACTTCCTCCGCCCGCCCCCACGCCCCGCTGGCACAGGAAGAGAAGCACTGGTTCGACCAGGAGACTGAGGCGCTCTTTGACGACGCGGAGCTATCGAAAACGTTGTCAAACGCGTCCAGCTCTCGCCTCAACCAGGTTTGTGCTCAAGTCCTGATCGGCATTTGATTACGGCTCCTTGCAGTATGTAGTGTCGGATCTGACTTTGATTTTGTCCCGTAGGATTGCAACCGTGTTTCTCCACTGGATACCTTGCGACAGGCGTCTTTAACGGACCAATTCGACGTCTTCACCGAGCTGGACCCTCTGGGCACCGGCAGGAGTAAACCCTACGTCGACAAGAAGGACTTTTTCTCAGACCTGAAGAACCCGCCCAAGAAAGTGTTGAAAGACCTAGTAGGGGACCCCGGGTGTGACCTCCTGACCACCACCACGCCGGCTCCTGCTTCTGCGTCTGCTCCCCTCTTCCAGGCATCGTTTGACACAGGTAGCAGAGACTTGGCTGGGTCACAAGGGGGTGCTTTGGGTGATGTGTTGTCTGCTTTGGAAACTGCTCCTGGAAGCTCCACCTCTTATCCTTCATTCCCAGACCCCTTTTCAGATGACCCCTTCGACAAGACGGACCCCTTCGCGGAAGGCAGCTTTATTCAGACTGTTAGTTTTAGTCCTAATACTGTGATCCCAGATCCCTTCGAGTCAGGTTTTGCAGATTTCTCCTCGTTTCCTCCTGGCTCTCGGAACAGTGCCTCTCCTTTGCCCACGACCACCATCAACAGCAGCAACAGCAGCAACAGTGGCGCCGGGACCATGCACGGTCCTCTACGGGTGTCTCTGCCCCCCGAGGACGGGGCCGGGGCCGGGGCCGCGGCCTCCACGGGCTGCCTGTCGCCCAGCCCCCCGCTCACGGGCTCCCTGGGCAAACAGCGGAACCGCTTCACCCGGAAGCAGCTGTCCGTGTCACTGGTCAAGATCCCCAGCCCCAAGTCATCCCAGCGCCGCTCAAGACTGCCCAAGCAGATGACGGTAGACGGCAGCCCCAGCGTCCGCTTCCCGACGCCGCCGCTGGACGAGAGCTCCCAGTGTCAGTCCCAGTCCCAGCGGCGCTCCCCCGGCGGCCTGAGCCGAGGCGTCATCACCCCGTCGCCCCCCATCGTTGCCACGTTCCCGGACCTGGACGGCGACGCCGGCTCCAGGCTCTCGGGGTCGAGTGCGGAGCTGGCGGAGATCGCCCCGGAGCCCCCGCCGAGGCCGGCACCCAACGCCTTCTCCATCAAGCCGCCTCCGCTGCCGCCCAAGAAGCACACGGGGGCCATCTTCAAGCCGCCGCCCCGGCCACCCCACCAGGACGACCCGCACTCGATCTACGACCACATAGAGAACTACGAGTCTTCGTCCAGCCCCACCCCGCATGACCTGGCCGACGCCAAGAGTCCACCCATCCCGGTGCCCGCCAGGAAGCCCCGCTACGGTGACGACAACTCGGTACCGCTGCGGCCCAAGAAGCAAGCCATGCTCGCGGAGACCGAGGACGGCTACCTGGCCCCAATTCCGTTCCTGCCCCCGCCCGTGAAACGGAGCTCGTCCCAGTCGCACCAGCGCAAAGGCGGCCACGGCCAGGGTCAGGGCCAGGCGGCGTCGGCCACCACCAAGAAGTCGCTGGACATCACCCTGAGCCAGCTCACTAAGACAGGGTTCGCGGACCTGGCCTCCACCCTGGGTATATCTCCTAGCCAGCTCTCCAAGATGACCCTCCAGGACCTGACGAAGCGGCTGGCGGGACTCTCGGACCCCAGCGCTCAGCAGCCGAGTGCTCAGACTGACACCTTCACTGCCGGGAACAGGTGCTCCCTCAGCAAGGCGGAGTACACCGCCCTCCGGGAGTCCGTTGACGAGGACTCTGGCTTTGCTGCCGAATTCGACGACAACTTCTGCAATATCGGCAGCACCGCCGTGCCTTCCACCTCCGCCTGCAACCAGGAGTCCCTGTACGACAAGTATGCAGTGTTCCGGGAGCTGCTGCTGCAGGACGATCCCGGCGGCGGGCTGTCTTCGTGTGAGCTCGAGGAGACCAACCTGTCCACCACGCAGGGCGAGAGCATCGACTCCTTGCAGGAGGAAGTGCCCGTCGACATGGGCGCGTCGTCGTCCGTCCCCCACTCCTCGCCCATCACCATCAGCGTGGTGGCCCAGCCTGACTCGCCCGCCACCAGCATCGCCACCGCCGTCAGCTCGGCGTCGGCCTCGGCCTCGGCCTCCCCCTCCCCCGCGCAGGCCCTGGTCGACAGGTACGCGGCGCTGCGCGAGATCTCTCTCTGCGACGAGTCGAGCAACAAGGACGACGACGAGCGGGACGAGGACAACAATGGCTACGCCGAGGTGGAGAACGAGAGCGACAAGGACGACAGCATCACGGAAGTAATCCGTGACGCCATGCAGGTGCAGGATGAGGACCAGGACCTGCTGACGCTGTCGGCTCAGCACAGCGAGAGCACTGAGTCGCCCACCCTGGATACGAACGCGGTGCGGGACGCGCCCTCCATCATGGAGACCACCATCCTGGAGGAAGACGGCTGCACGTCCGAGGGAGACGCTTCCGAGCGGTTAGCCGACCAGGCCATGCCGCCCCTGTCAAAGAACTCCCTGCTGGACTCAAGCATCGCGTCTCTCGAACCCGTCCCCGAGAACCTGGAGCTGTCGTCTGTGTCGTCGACGCTCATCCCGGGCCTGATGAACGGCAGCAGCGCTGAGAGTGCCGCCGCGCACGCGTCGGTGCTGGGGGGAGCGCAGCCCGGCGAGCAGTCGTCGAGGCCGCACTCGCTGGAGGCCAACAAGTCCCCTGGCGAGGCGTGGGCCAAGTTCGATTCTAGTCATTTCGAGAAGCCGGTGAGCGACGAGGGCGCGTCGCCGTGGTCTTCGGACGGCAAGGAGTTTAGTAGCAAAGTGGCCGGATGGAAGGACGACTCGGACCACGAGCGGCGGGACCGGGACAGGGACCGGGGGCGGCGGCGGCGGCCAAACCGACAAACCTCCGCCTCGGGGGCTGGCGTGGGGCCGCCGGGGCCGGGGTCGGGGTCGGGGTCGGGGCAGGCCGGCTGGGCAGAGGACGAGGAGTCCGAGGAAGGCTGGGATGACCGCGTCAGCGACGACCCCTGGGAGAACGGCTTCGAAGAGGGACAGGGTCAGAGCCGCGGCCGCTACCCGGAGCCGCGCCGCAGCCGCAGGAGGAAAGTGTCACCGTGGCGGCGCGGCTCGAGCCGGGAGCGGGAGGTGTCCCCGTGGGAGAGCGGCGACAGCACCGGGCCCGGGCCGCCGCCGTGTCCCCCGTGCCCGCCGCCGGCCCAGGACGACATGAAGCGCTCCTGGAAGACGCGGCCCAAGAACCGCGGCTCGTCGTGGGAAGAAGAGCGTGGCCCACGCATGCCGAGCGGCCCCGGCTCTGCCGGCACGGGCTCCGTGGCCGGCCCTGGAAGCACCCGCGGTTCGTGGGACGGCGACGGCTCCGAGTACGAGGAAGTCCGCAAGCGCCGACAGTCGCCTTGGGGCGAGGACCGCGACCGGGACCGAGACCGCTGGCACGCCTGGGAAGAGGACGAGTGGTACAGGCGAGAGGGCTGGGACTGGTACTACCGCGACCGGGAGAGGGACCACCGGGACCGAGGCGACCACCGCGAGGACGACTACCGGAGGCGGTGGGAGTACGAGCGCGGCCGGGACAGGGACAGAGACAGAGACTGGGAGTATGACCGGTACGGGCGGCCGAGGAAGGCCGGCCCGCCCTCCCACTACCGGGATCGGGACCGGGACCGGGACAGAGACCGGGACCGGGACTCGCCGTGGGACGACGAGCTCAGCGAACAGGGTGAGGACGACGGCCTCGGCCCCGGCCCTGGGCCCGTCCCCCCGGGACCCCTCGGCCACGGCCCCCACGGCCCGCACGGCCCGCACGGATCTCACTCCTCCCTGTCTCACTCAAGGAAGTGGAGGCGGTCACGGCCTGGCAGTGCGGCGAGCCGCGGCCACGAGCGGGTGTCGCCCAGCACATCGGTGGAGTACAAGGAGGACGATAGCCCGGGGCCGGGGCCGCCCGGGACGACCAGCACATCCGCGGGGCAGCGGAGGCGCGGCTACCGCGACCACGAGCGGGACTGGGAGCGCGACAGAGACCGTATGGGCGGTAGCATGGACCGGCGCTCCCGCAGCCGCGACGACCCGTTCAGTTCGGACCAGGAGCACGACTATTGGGAGCGGGACCGGGAGCGGGAGCGCGGCGGGGAGCGGACCCGGAGCAGGACGGAGCGCGACGCGCGGTACGAGCAGCGCTCGCAGACCCTGTACGCGCGCCGCGCCAACCGCTCGCGCTACAAGACGTACGACCAGCCCTCCCCCGCCGTCTCCTTTGCGGCCAAGCAGTCCCCCTTCGAGGACGACTTCTCGTCGCAGCGGTTCGACTTCGTGTCGGAGAACAAGCAGAGCTCCACCAGCTTCAGCCAGGAAAGCAGCCTGGATGCGAGCGACCCCAGCCGGTCGCCGCTCCCAGCCTCGCTGCCCCACGTCCACCTGCCGCACAAGGGCGTGCCTAGCCTGCCCCTGCCGGGGCACCGCGGCATGAGGGACAGTCTGTCCGAGTCGGAGGAGGCCCAGGCCCAGGCCCCGGCCCTGTGTTTGGCGGGCCCCGGCCCCGGCCCTGGCGCCGTCGGCGTGTCGCTGAGCCCGCTGGAGAGAGGCCGAGGCCGCGCATCATCCATGGGGTCGAGCAGGAGGCAGTCCCCCTTCGAGGACGACTTTACGCCGCCCAACAGTGCGAGCACCAGGCACCTGTCGAGCGCGTCGAGCGACGTCAGCGACCAGCACCGCTTCGCCATGGACGAGGGGCTGGGCGGCGGCGGAAGTCGTCCTGGCAGCCGCCCTGGCAGCCGTCCTGGCAGCCGCCCGGGCAGCGGCCGCAGGCCGGCTGGTGCGGCCCAGGCCGTCGACGCGGACTCCAGAAGCAACGGACGGTCCATCGACGACGTGTTCCTGCCCGCTGAGTCGAACCTAGCTGACGCCGTCCCGGCCGGCCCCAGTCCGTGTGCTGTTGCGGTCGGGGCCGGGGCGGGGGCCGGGGGGGCGGGGCCTGAGGGGGCGGGTGCCGGGGCAAGTACCGGAGCCCACGAACCTGTGATATCCCCCAACCGGCCGTCCTCGGAGCACCGGCGGTCGGTGCGCATCAGCGGCGAGGACAAGAACCTGGCCGGCATGAAGGCGCGCCTCGCCAACTTGCGTCGCACTGACTCGTCCTCGAGTCTGCGCAAGTCCGAGTCCATCAACATATTCGCCAGGAGCTGTGATCCGTTCGACGACGATGACTTTTTCGCGCTGGAAGGGTCCGCCTCCGGGCAGCAGCAGCCGCAGCACCAGCCCCCGCATCCAGGCAGAGGGGAACACAACCCCAGCTCCGGCGGCACCGGCGGCCGCTCCAGCAGCGACCAATATAAGTGGACGGAGGCATTCGATTCTTTCAATTTCGAGGAAGAGCACTGAGGTACGACATGACTGACCTTAATGCCAGTGCTGCATGGTACCAGTAGTCAATGCGTAGATATTAGCGACCCTCCCCTTTTTAAGTTATTACGTGCAGTAGAAGTTGGGAATAGTGTATACAATGTTTGCTAAAGCTGCGAGCTTTGTTTTTAGTGGTTGTACAGTATTATTGGAGGTTCTGATTTATGGAAGCCATATAATGTGATTCAAATCTGTTTGGAGACATAATTTAATGAATTGATTTTGCCTGTCTGTTGCTGGCAATAGACATGACTGCAGCTTTTTTGTACGTTATTCAGAATAAAGTTTTTTTCTGTATTTTTTTCTCTCTTTTAATTCCTGTGCTGTAGATACAGTTTTTAATTTGGTTTATATTTATATTAGAAGAGCTCTGCCAGTATGCTTTTAATTCCTGCGTAGAATCCTTGCTCATCCTGATTATGAGTTATGGGCATAGTTAGATGAACTTACAATAGCATTAGAACATGCCAATTGGTCTCTTCATTTAAATAAAGACCTGTTTGTATGAGACATTTTGTAAACAGTGAACCAGTAATTTATTCCAAAGGATGCAAGTATTGTGCATGTACTCAGCAAATCCATTTTGAGACAAGCTATGAAATATTATCAATCCTTTTCCCAGTGAAATTATTTGTATTAATTAATCTGGTCAGTTCTGACTAAGATCTTATTCAGTAAAATTTGAATGTAATTTTTAGTGTATCTTAGTATGATTTTGTGAAATGTGATATTGTGTTGTATATTATTAATGGTCGTTTTTCTTTTTACCATCTGTGTTGTACCAATCTTCTTTGTGGGACATCAATCTTTCCACATTCATATCTCAAATTCCTATCAGATACTTAAATTTAAGTTGTAATCAGTCATATGTTAATTTCATTTTGTACCTACTCTATTTTGCCGTTAGCCTTTAAATGTCTGATCTGTGCGAAAGTAATGTTCTTGGTGCAATGTGTTTTAAATATAACAATTTCAGTCATTGTGGGATAAAAGAGCTGTTAGCTGCACTTCAGCCTTGTTTCAAACTGGCGACTATACTTCTTAAGGTATGGGAAGGATTTGACTCCTCAGCACAGAGTTATTGTTGACTAGTTATTGTCATTTTTCATTTCTGATCTCCTGATTTTCACATATTGAACTAAACTGGGCCAAGCTCAATGTTAAGTGTTGATTTCTCCAACTACATCTTAGCAGCCTATATCAGTGTCTATTTTGTCTCTATCAGTATTTCAGATAATTAATTGTCTAATCATATTGCACATTGGTGGGAATATCTAGTCTTATGTGGAGAACAACTAATTTGAAATATCTTCATGACTTTCCATGCAGGGTGCAATTTAAATTTTAAAACTTATTTTATGACAAACTCATTTGTCATGTATCAGGTCCCTAATGCCTTTAGAAAGTTTCATTTATAAAATTGCTGGTTTAACTATAAATTGTACTTCCTGTTTGCAAGAAAATAAGTAGTAGTACTACTATACTTGCATGACCTGGTGAACAAGTGTGTGTGTTTCTCCGATGCCAACTTTCCTCTTTTTATTCTGGAGACGTATGCGTTTTGTATTTGTAGACAAAAAGAAATAATTTTTTAGATCTTGCAGATAGACTTAATGTATCCCTTGTTACCCTTTATAACTAACATGACATAAGTGTAATTAAATTTGCTAGTCGAATCAAAGGCAATGTCAGTCAGTCAATTTGAGTTAGGGAATAAGGGAACATGCGACATCACTTTCTGCTACCCCTTGTTATCCTTAGTGACCTCTGTCCATTTGGCTGTGATGGTTTAACCATGTTCCTTTGTGTGATGTTTTGTATCACAGAGAGATATGTAATGTCATACTTCAGGTGCAGTGTGTTGTATATCAACCACATTTCCAGTGAGTTGAAAGAAAAAACTTTGTGTTGAGCACTGTTTTGAAGCATGACATAAGTTATACACCTGTCAATTTTTCATTCAGAATAATGTTAGTCTGAAATAATTTCACTTGCTTATTAAACAAGGACTCATTTCAATGTGCCGGGAATACCTATATTGACTACTCATGAGTTATAACTTAATTTTTAGTCTCATTTCCGATTTACATTGCATGTAAATTATCTGTAACAAAGTCCCAAAAGCCCTGTGTTTTAATTCCATTTAATACTGTAATTATTATGTGTGTTGTGTATTTCCTTTTCTGAGTAAGGCTTCATATGCCATCATGCTCTTACCTGCTCACAGACAGACAAAATTTACTTCAAAGCACTGTGGGAAAAATAAATGTGTTTTAACTGCTTTTACTTAAGCTTTGTGCATTTCAACTTATTTACTCATTCCCATTCCAAAGTTCTTCATGTTCTCTCTCTTTCATGTTTCATGCTACTATGTATGTGTTTGTTCATTTGTTGCTACAAAACCAATAATTACTATTTGCTATTTTATGAAGGAAAGTCAGAATTCTCTTTTTAGAGAAAAGCATCTAGCTCATGGTCTTATTTTGGGAGTGGCATAATTGTTCACTTAGCTTTAAAATGTATAAAGAAATGTTGAGAGAGAAGATAGTGCAGTCTAAGTATATTCTTCATCCCCTTTGGAGGGTCTCTTTATAACCCAGATTTAAGATGTGCACCTAAAATCAAATAAATGATGGGTAGTATATAATGTAATCATGGTAAAAGGGCATGAGCAGATTCTACTCATTGAGTTTAGTGAATTTTATAGGAAACAAACATCAGCTTATCACACATTTTATAGGATTTTTCACCAGTTTATATCTTCGCCTGGTAAGTGTCTTTGTTAAGACTTTATATCAATCCCATATTTCTTGTCAAACATGTTTGTATTTGTAGTAATATGCTTGTTAGCTTAACGGTGTTGTAGGCAGTTTTATTTTCTTCATCATGCATGAGCACATTTTTGGTGTATGTGTGTATGTGTTACTAAATTCTGAAAAATTTATCTCACCATCAACAGTTTTTGCACTCTTCCCCTGCATGTTTATGTTTTTTATGCTTCAGACTAAGATTTATCTCCTAATATGTGTGGGTTATGGTTTAATGGTGAACTTGTGACTGTTTCAAACCTTTTTTTCTAGCAATAACAGTTTTATTGAATTTTTTTACTTTCAAAATCCAAATCAAGCTTTATGACATGGAGCAGGTGTTTATTTTCTTACCATGGCTGTAACCATTGTCATACTGTAATAACCGTCTTTACGGTCTTCCAAAGTTTTCTGATTTAAATATGGTTGAAATGCTAGGTATCCAATGTCTAATTAAGTGTGCTGTATCTTTTTTTCCAGGACTGTTCTAGTTTCTGAATAGAAGCCATCGTCAATTGTTTGTCACCACATTGTGGAGCACTTCGTGGGTAGCTGTACAAGACTACATTTCAGTAAGAAAAGAAATTTGAAAGCCTTAGCAACAGTCTTTTCTATTGTGTCTTTCAGATGTTAAATGAGATTTCTGACTTGGACGTGTTAATGTTATTGTTTCCAAATTTTTCAACGACCTTTATGAGTTGTTGATGGATTTGCTCAAGGTGCCTGAAAGTAATATAGCATCGCTCTTGTTATTCCTTCAACCGCGACATGTTTTCATATCATGACAAGCCTTGATTTCTGTCTGTGCCAAATGTCAGTGTCCACTTGTAGGATTTTGTGATGTTTGATCAGGATAGAATTAAAAAATAGGTTTGAAATGTAGTCCATAACAAGTCCTCGTCCTCTGGACATTTTGGATAGACAATTTAGAAAATGAATTTTCTGTCAGCCTGTGGAATTGACAATTACTAGACCAAGTATTAGTCCCAAGTCAAACCGTCCATTGTCATGCCAAACAGTTCAGCAGGCTAGATTATGGAAGGCTTCTAAAGTAGAAGTGAACCATTAGTTCATGATATAATATGATTAATATCTATGAAATGTGATGAGCTTGCTAAGGGAAGGTTTTTTCTTATCCCCAAGGCATGCATTTGCATAATGGATGTTCTTATTTGTTAGGATTGTGGCTATCATGTCAAATAGTCTGTGCTGTACCTATGTTGTTGGAAAGATCTTGTTCTCAGTAATTTGCGGGATTCCACAGAAGTTAGATATGTAAATTTATACTGACTTTTCCAGAGGACCTGTGTTAGTATCCCATATTGAACCAATGGTTATGGGATCAGAGCTTAAGAGTTGTATGTTAGTCCAACAACGGTAAAATTACACAAAATTCCCCATTTTAATCTCTCTTTCTTTTCTATTATGACTGTTTTTGGCCTTTTTTGGACTATGAGAAGCGTTGCTTCCAAGATATTGGAATTTTGGGATTGCACGGTAACTTTGTTGATTGATGCTATTCGTTTATGGACAACTGTTGTGTTGCAGCGAGAGGCTTAGTACATATTTGGTTAATGACACTTGGTCATATGCATTATCTCATATATTTTATATTGAATATTAAAGAAATGGTGGCGCAACACCACCATTGAACCTTGTTACTTGTTTGAAAGAACCTGATTTCATGTGAAAATATGGCTGTAATTTATGTAATGTACAGATTAATAAAATGAACTAATGTAATTAGCTCATCGCCCTCATTTTTGCAAACCGTAGTCTTTCCAAAATACAAGATAAATGTGTGCAGGCACTAAGCACTCATGGGGAAGCAAATAAGAAAAACCATGTAATAGAGTTGCAACAAAACTTCATAAATTTATTCAAATCTCAACACAGTATTAGAGTTTCCAGAATAGTCAGAATGATACAAAACGTGAACATAGCTCTGAAACAATAAAAAAAACATTGCGATTATTAGTTCCTAAACAAAATATAGCATATTTGACGGTTAAGTGTGAGGGAAACAATTCTTAGTCCCTCAGTTTAGTGCACAAAAAGTAGAACAAAGTTGTTAATGTGCATAACAACACAAGGACAGGGAAAGCAAATGTCAAAATGTAGCAACATATCATGAAGGACTTGATTTGTGCACAGTGAACTAGAGAATTATAAATTCGTCTATCAATCATGCAGCTATGTCCCCATCGACCCTGTGAATCCACAAGTAGAACTCACTAGGCTATTAATAAAATTTCAATATTTTCTCTATCAATAAAAACTCATATCACAGCTTCAGACCTACAGTACCACAAACATACACCGCTATCATTAAAAACAGCAATTAACTTACACTAGCTGACCCAATAAGTCAGTATGTTGCAAATACAAGTTTATGTGTTACTTGATACTGTCGTAGCATGATTGTAAGCCAAGGATTAACAAACATTTCACACAAAGCAGAAAGAAAGACATATTATACATCACTTCACAATATATGATAATAAAAATGAACCCATGCTAACTATTTTAGGAAAGACTATATTCCCAAGTAACATATGCCATAGAGGGGAAACCAGTGAAACACATCAGCTTCCAAAATTTACGCAGCTAACTCCCTTAAACACATGGAGCAAGTAAGTCAAAAGTTGAAAGAAATGTACAAGACAACAGGAGAAGGGAAACCGTAACACACACCAAAACCTAAGGAAGACCACATCTTTACATTATGAATTTGTGTCCCAATTTATCCAGTAATGTTTGGGGGGGGGGGGGGGGGGGGGTTGACACAACCAATTTTGAAACCAAAATAACACCTTGCAGATGCCTTACTGGCATGCTCAAATATATATAAATATTATCACTCATGAAGATTACAAGAAATTATATAACACATTTACACAATGAAAGGAAACATTGTTAGAAGGTGAAAATGAAGCGAATTGAGTGAGATATGCTTGAAACAGAGGTCAACCTATCTAAATTCAGAATAAACTACAAATCCACGGAATCTATGACTACATGTCACAACATGTTACTACAATGACGCACACTGAAATGAGGATTTCACATCACAAAAAGGAGTTGAGAATATTGTGATTTATATCACATGGTCAGCATATTTCAATAACCTAGGCAAACAAAAAAATTTACTGCATCCATTTTAAGATTACATGTGCGATTGACTAGTTAGCATAATGAGAGGGGAAGAAAAATAGAAACTATCACCTTTCATCATTACTTTTCACAATATGATTATCCATGGCCCAAGCTATATTCATCAGACTTGACATGACATAACATTATTTTTAGTCACTTCAGTACAGGCAAGGTACTTTTAAGTTGCTTTCATTGCAACTAAACCAGTAATTGTAAGAGAAAAAATAAATTTAACAGTGTGATGCTTTTCTTCACTGGTAACATTCTTGGACAAATCACTTGAGCAAAAGCAAAGAACTGTACTTTTCCAATTAAATATAACAAAATCAATTTATATCCACCTGTTATCACATTGGCCGTTAAAATAATTTAGTTAGATAATTCAAGGAACCTCTTCTGTACCAGTCAGGCTTGCTACAAACCGTCGTAACGAAACATAAGGCTTCACCAACTATTGAGATAAGAAGGTGAGAGCATACATAGATTTTCATAACCTGAACTTCTTGTAGAAAGAATCCCAACAAAAATGTTTCAATCCACTGAAAATTTTTGTACTTAAAACACTTTCTGCAAACATGGTTTTCCACTATTTTGAATGATTTAACAGAGTAATTATAGCCATCCTCAGAACTAGGTTCTTTACGAAATGCAGAGCTATCGAGCTCTTAACTACATTCCATTCATGGCGAGAGATGAATATGCCTGCTATACATTACTCAATGCAAACTTTAAAAAATCACAGTAATAAGCAGCCACAAGTTACACCTCAGATGTAAGTTGGGGAATTCTTTAAACTTTCATTACAAGCTTCACAAGACACCACACCCCGTGCGTTAACTAAGGTACATTTTGGGCATTCTCTTCCACCACTGATCAAGGGCTTTTCTTCATTGCCAGGTTGACGTGATTTCCCACATATTTCACAAACACAAGTTCCATGCTTGTTGTGGTACGTACAAAAGACACATTCCCAAAACTTAGACTTCACTTCTTCTTCAGTGTTCCCATTTTTCAGAATTGAAGAAAAGGTTGCATCTGCTTCCCTCTTTTGATCTCTTGCTACAAATTTGTTGGCAGTATTTGAGCCTTTAGCTCCCATCTTTTCCTTTGCTGAAATGGTCTTTAAATCTCCCATGCCATTTCTGTAGTGACGAAAATCATGATATAAGTGCACTTTCTTCAAGAAAGACTATTTAATGAGGCATGCAATATAGCTGTTTATGAAAAAATTTAAAAAATCAAACCTGGCGTCTACAGTGTCATGACCTCTTCCGCTGGAGGAGTCATCAAACTTCAGTCGCATAGACTGAATCCCATCATTGAGTTGTGACACATGTGATGGATGGCCAAAGGTGTCAGGAACATCAGTATCCTGCACATTGCGGCTGTAAGAGAAAATTTTTGAATGAAAATGATTTAATTGTGGTACACAATTTTGACTGTTACCAATTAATGTTAGACATTACCTGTTTCGAGCCACAGTACTGTTCACAATGGGAGAACTATCTGCACTTCCAATGCTACCTCTGCGTGGAAATGTGCTGTGAAGAATATCTCCTCGTTCTCCCACATCCTTGTTATACCCTTGACTAGCTAGATTACGATACACATAATCCCAGCTCTCCCAAGTACCTGTGCCGTCCTGCATAGGGGCAACAGGACCACCTGACTTCCTGGCACTATGTCTTGGAGTCTGTTTGTTGGCCCCATATTTATCAACACGGGCATAAGGCTCTTCTCCTGAGGGGCTCAGGTCATTGTGAATACCATTTCTTCTGGGTTTTAAATCATCTAATGTGGTAGGTCTGGTAGATTTGCTATCTGTGCGAGCAGATGTTGGAGACTCCCGTTTGGACATTACAGCATCTGAGTAGAGATTGCTTGGCCTCTCGCCGCTACCAACATTATTCCCATTTCTCCCTATCGTAAGTTTTGCATCATCTCCGAGAGGCATTGAAATTCTACTTGGGCGAGAAGATGGTGCTACCGAACTATTAGTCTCAAGTTCAATTAACTGCCCCGTTGGAACAACACAGTTGTAACTTTGAGGCACACTGGATACAGACTGAGGGACAACATATCCATTGTGTCCCGAGGAAGAGGGCATCACTTGAGAATGAGAATAGTTATATCCATTCACAGGAAAAACTTGAGCGGGTGACTTTGCATGTTGATTGTAGCCTGACGGTGACATAGAATAGCCCATCATCTGCTGAGGGTTTACAACACAGGCAAATCTGGGTTGTGCAGGCAAAGCACAAGCAGGGTATGAAGCATAGCCATAATAAGGCACATTCATGTGGGGAGACACCATTGGTCCATACAAACAATTAGATTGAGGAGAATGATGTTGGAATCGAGGATTCTGGAAGAAAACAAAAACAAAAAAACACCATCACAGAAGGTTTTCTTTCCTAAATTATAGACATAGTAAAACAATGTTAAAGACATGAGGAGAAAAAATGAAGTTTCCACTTCAACCTTACAGAAAGAAATGAATCATGAGGAACTCCAGCAGCCAGCATTTGTTGATGAGGGAAACAATTTTGATGATACATATAGGACAAACTCTTAATAGCACTTTCAGGGCTACAAATATGGCTTTCCCTAAAATTAAGAATTTCAAGCCAGCTGCATTCAAACTGAGGGTAGACTCCTTCCCATATTTCTTTCATGATCTGAAAATGAAATGAAAATTATGTTGATTATGCACGGACAGAAAAAAAGGATTGCATTCCATATAAATTCAAAGGATTACCTGGCACTCAACAAATGCGACAATAGCATCTCTTGACACACTTATAACTGCATCCAGGTCAATGGGTTGCTCCAGGACCAATGAGCTATGGTCCAATCTTCTGTAGCCCATACAATCAAGTAATCTTTCTGCATAGGCTAAATTCTCCTCGATGTCATGAATATAGAATCCAGAAAATGTCTAGGATGGAAAAAATAAAATATATATGATATCCACATCTGCCTAAACCATAGATTTAAAAAACTTTGTAAAATAAAATAACTGTTTGTAAGCACTATCATTTTTCCTTCACTTTTCTTTACCTTTATAACTCTGAATTCTTTTCTCCATGGTTGTGCCACTATGTTTGCAGCATACCTTGCTATAGCATTCCATGCAGTAGATGCACGGTAAGCACTAAAACTGCCTTTCACTTCAACACTTCGACGCAGAATTTCTGCAGTCTCAGGAAATATGAATTTGCGCCCATGAGAAATCAAGCATAAGTACTTCCTTATATAATCTACACACAACAATAAACAAAGTCATTATTTCATTCATTTTAAGTCTGTTGATGATGCGACTACTACTGCATGCATCTTACTTTCAAGCTTTGTTCTCTGTTCAATTTTTTGTGGGCTTTCATCTGCTTGAAGGTAGCTGACATGAAGTCGGTTTATCTGCAGACAAAGTTCCTCTGCACGAGCCAACACATGGGGTTCCATAGTGGCTTCAGCCACCTAAATTAGAAAAATAAAAAAGCAAAGGTTAGAAATATTAGCTCTACAGTGATTACAAAACCTTTTAACAATCCTGCCTGCGTCTTGAAAGTTCAGTAATCCTCATTGCCTTGTTCAATTACATGATTCAATGTCAAAGGGTATGACTTAAAAATTCAAATTTCATTACATCAAGCACCTGAACACACCTTAAATAAAGCGTGAGAAAAGGAGGGCATGTGCCTCAAATATGCAGGATGTGTTAAAAGGTTAGGTCTGACATACACTACTACTAGAAGGACGCAGGATCATATAAGTTTTAAAAAATATGAAGGGGGACACACAAAGTATTAGTTTTACTATCTCTGATCAACATCCGAACACACGTCATTAACATACAACAACGCAAACCCAACGAGTACTAAGTATAGATCTCAGAACAAGAGGAGAAAAAACAGACCGTCTAAATTAAGGCAAGCTTCAGCAACAGTCCTGGCCTGTTTTGACAACACTTAGTTCTTGAGACTACTCACCTGGCTTTATGTGCGGAAACTCAGCATTAAACGTGTCAAGTTAAACTTTTCTGTTAATTGACCATAATTGACTAACTTTTAATGCTGAATTTTCAGCGAACGCAAGCAACCGAAAACAAAACGGCCTCTCCTTTTTCAACACCATCCGCCCCACTGCACCACTGTAACTCCATTCCCTTCCCTTCACTCTTTCTGTCAGGCTGTCTATCTCTCTCTCTCTTTCTCTCTGTCTACCTCTCTCTCACTCTCTCTCTCTCTCTCTCTCTCTCTCCTTCTCTCCTTGCCTGCACAAGGAACCACAACAAGCAGAACAGAAGGAGGCTTATTTCCTCGCTGCCACGCACTTTACATAAGTATGAGAAATCGAGGAAAGCACCAGCGTGGTTGTCACTGGCACAAGGGGGGTATGGACTAGGCTCGCTCACGATCGCTCAGCAGGCTCAGGATCTCCACCTCCTCCCTGAGCTACGCATAGTGTAATTTAGAAGTAAATTTTCTGAATTTCAGGCAGTAAATTGGTGAAATTTTTTGGGGGACAAAAAGATAGGAGATCAAAGAAGATATTTAAGGTCATCAAATAAAACAAATTCTTGTTTGTCTTCCATTGTAATTCAAGTACTCTTAACACTATTGTACATACATGATAACATCTATTTAAGTTGTCAATTTGACTCAGATAATATTACGCTTTGCACAAAATACATATAAAATACAAAATATAACATTCAGATATCACAATATGCCAATAATGTTTATCAAAACCCTCTATGATGAGCATTCATTCTACACTAGGAACCTTACATATGTACATTCAAATACAACTGGGTAGACAATCCTTAAACTTACTGAGGCATTCTGCACAAATTGTATGAATAGCTATGACAAGCAAGCCCCATGACTGCCTGTAACATAAGATTTTATAACTACTGGAGCTCACCTTAAATCAATTCTGTCATGAAATTGTATGTATGAATTTATCTCAGCATTACCAGCTATATGTGATGACATTTGGTCCCTTCCCCTGTTTAGAATTACTTTGGGATAAAAAATGCACAGGACAGTCATGAATAAATAGTTGACAAAAGAACGGGTGACAACCATGGTATTTCCAATGACATTCGGAATCACACATTCTTTGCACCATCAATTAATACAAAAAGTATGAAACGAAACAATGTTTTCAAATTCTCAAACAAGGGGTTAGGAACAAAGATCTTTACTTTATCTTATCAAAATAATATGACTATCAGGGTACGCCGATCAGAAACAGTCTTAAATGATGGAGGCAGACCCACTACGTAACAGTCTCAGCATGAAACCGTATGTCCAGTTAATCATTTTCTCATCACATGCACAACAATAAAAAGTAGACAAAAATAGATCAACAGAAAAGAGAGAGAGAGAGACAAAGTTGACCCACATTCTTTCTTCTGTCTAAAATGGAGGGCTAATATTAACAACTACATACCTTAACATAAAAGAAATAACAATGACAATACTTCTTAACAAATTATTTCTTAACAAACTGGTAAAAACAAGCTGCAGTTTTTAAAATATGTACAAGAAACAAGCATAACATTATGTCAGGATGAAAACCTCACTTCTTTATGTGATCTTTAAGAAAATGCTATGGCTTCCCTTAGCTAGGAAGCTTAACAGGATGACACACATGACTACCCATCTATGAATATTGAGATATGCTATTACTTAGATGATAGAATTCTTCTGTAGATGTTGACAGACAACATCTAGAGAAGAAAACCAGCATACAGTCACAGCCTTTAGATGCACAACTTTCAACAAGTCAGGGATACAAATAAACCAAATACAAACAGAAAGAGAATCAAGTAAATAGCTTTAAAAAAGTCTTTAATACAATTTGAAACTACAGTGCATCTTCAGTCATTATTTTTTCTAGTTTTATGTTACTAAATGTAACAGCTAAGATGTAAACAAGATTATTGTAATATCTAGGACAATGCAAAAAGTAAGGGTGTGTTCTTTGGTACAAACTTACAACAGGTTAATATGACACTGACGAATTAGTTCAAAAATCATAAAATTAATTACTTTGTCTCTGTCAGTTTGAAAAGCACAAATGCTTCAAACACTTGGTTTATTGTCACTTCTATTATGGCACTGACCCTAGCTAATACTATTCATTACCACATAACATCTTAACAATTTGATGTGTCACGAGTAAATTTCTGGAGGATTACAAAGAAGTCACAAATGATACAGTCAAACCTCGTTAGTGCGTTCTATAAAAGGAGATCCCCAGTACAACGTAATCAAAAATTAGCCAA
>CM076253.1:8039237-8061737 GCA_038380765.1 Odontothrips loti
AACACTGTTTATCGCTGCGCTGCGGGGGGGCAGACACCGCGCCGTCGTTATCACCTCTCGCTCCTCCTTTACCCACTTTTGTTTTTCCGTGAGCAGCCCAAAAGGAACGAACCCAGCAGCGGCAGTAGGCTGCGGTGGAGCAGTGATGTGACTAGGCAGTGAACTCTCCTTGTGCAACCGCACGCGGGTCCCGCCAGACCAGCCGGCGCAGAGCAATAACAAGCTACGTCGCATATACACGCGGCAATGGACTGTCTTGTACAACCCGCTACCCTCTACCGCGCGGTGCAAAAAAAAAAAAAAAAAAAACCCTTTCCTCAATAATCGCCCCGTTCGAAACGCGATGGAATGGAAAACAATTCCAGAAAGGCGCGCACGCGGACACATCCACGCACTCATCGCCACGACGCCTTCCGGGAAGCAAACAGCAGCAGCGCTATCATCCGCTCCTCGCGATGACGATTGCCATCATCACCGTCATTTAATGGCGGTCGTCGCGCGGCCAGAGAAATAATCATCACGTCCCGTCCGCATCCCAGCAGAATAAAGCGGCCGCTTTCGGAGCGTGACACCCCGGCAGTTCTATCCCGCTCAGAGTTTGCATAGACGACTCGCATTCTAAGTTTTCCAGCGCGCACACACACACACGCGCGCGCACACACATACACACACACGCGCGCGCGCTCGCAGATCCGCGACGCCCGTATGCCGGGGCCGACTTGGCAACGCCGCCGGACCGGCGCGGCACAATCAAAGAGGAACCAACAGCGAACGAACGCCTTGCGAAGCTGAGGCTGCGGAGCCAGCGGAGGCCCCCGAGCCACAGGGCACACAGGGCTGCTTGCCTCTAGGATCGCCATTGGCCATTACGACTCTTTTGTAAGAACCGGATCCGTAAAAAAAAAAAAAAAAAAAAAAAAAAAAAAAAAACAAGTTCTAACAACCATCCGAATTGCCATTCAAGAGCAATTGAGGCGCGTCAAAGCTCTGCTTCTGCGAGCGACTCAACTGTCGCAAAGACTGCAGCAGGAGTTGAGCACAGGAAATCGACTTGTTTCTATACAAAGGTTTCTTTTCTTTTCTTTAAGTTTCTCTGCGCGAGGCCCGTCTGTGCATGATGATATTTGCCCGGGCGGACTTGCCAAGTGGGACCGGACTCGCCCCCAACAGTTCGGCAGGTACTAGTGCCCTACCCCGGCAGTGCAGCAGGCGGTAGCAGCGGTAGCTGCGGTAGCTGCGGTAGCGACGCCCGATAAGGGTCACACCTGAGTACAAAGGAAAGAACAGAGGACGACGGCGGCAGACGCCGGACGGGGGGGGGGGGGGGGGGGGGCGTAGTTAGTGGCTAGCCGGCGATAACGCTATCCTCGATAGTAAAAACGTCAAAAGTTGTCATGTGCCCGTGTTTCCAGACGGGTTGATGCGAAGGAAGCCGAAAAAAAAAGATAACCACACAAACCGGTTTCTAAGGAAATGAAACGACTCGATGATATACACGTACAGTATGAAATTATAACCGCCAGCGCTTCCCCGAACGCTTCCGTGTATGCAAAGTGTTTCGCGGAGTGAAATGTGCCCCCCGGGGACCGCGCAGGACCCGTGCAGGACCCTGGGCGTCATTCCACACGATCGGGATCAATCTTGATCGATCGGCGGGACTCGGCTGCTGCTGATAGCGCCCCGAATCCGTGCACGGCGTGTCGCCCTGCACTCGGAAAAAATACTCATCCCTTTTGAGGTTTTCTTTTCTTTTTTTTTTCGGAGCACATCACTCGAGGAGCGCCCAGCCCAGCCCCGACTGACCTCACAGGACATGGGCACTCTGCCGGAGGCGACAAACACAATAGGAGCGCGCACGCACACAGACACACAGCGTGGCGGGGCATTCCCGGCCGATGGGTCATGCGAGTGTGTGCGCAGCGGCTGCAGCACAGCGCGGTCACGTGACGGCCGCGTGAGGCACTCGGTCCAGATACCGAGCCGAAAGCAGCCGAAACCTAGCCGCGGCGCAGCCGCAAGTACAACTGCCGTCCCCCAATGCCGAGACCAATCCAGTCGCCCCGCCCAGCGAAAAAAAAATCCGACCAACGTGCATAAAAATTTCCAAAAAAAAAAATCATTGAAAAAAAATATCAAAGTGGCGCATACCGCATCCGGAAATTAATTCCAGTCATGAAGACGTCGAGCGCCTGCAAAGTGCCGGCGTAGGCCAGCCCGCACGACACGCGTGCAATGCAGGAGTAGCGGTTGCCTACCCACCAGGCGCCCTGGTCACATTAGATTTGCCCTTGCGCGCGAGCAGGCGAACGCCCAAGGGTCGATAAAACTCTCATCGACCCCCCAGAGGCCCCAGAGGCCCCCGAGGCCCACCTGGCCTCGCACGCGTGCTGCCCGCCGGCGTCACCCGATTCCCCGCCATGCCGACGCGCTCCTGGGACGCGTCAAAACGCAAGGGCAGCCAAGGCGGCCGGGGCGGGGGGTGGAGGGCGCCGAGGACGCCGCCGATGACGCAGGCTGCGGACGTCGGTACCGCTGCACCTGAGGCCTCTCCAACCCCCGACCAGACCGCCGCGCTGTCACACCCCCACACGGCCGCGGCCACTTTGGGGCGCAAGTGAAGCGTGAGCATGACGTCGAACCTTATCACCCAGAAACACGCCCCTGGAATCCCCTCCCCCCCCCCTCCCCCTCCTCCTCCCAATCTATAGACGACGGCGGTGCCTCGCAGCTAAGCCAAGTCCGGTCTGGCCCAACTACACATACACACACAATCGCTGATCGCAAATCTCCGATCGAGTATGTAATTTAAAATAAGGGGGGGGGGGATATGTTCCCTACCGAACAATTTAAAAACGGAAGGCGGCACTACCGGCAGCTTCCACGCGCGCCCCCCGTCCGAATACATGGAGGGGGCGGGGGGCGGAGAGGTGTGGGCGGGGGTTACTGGCAGAAAGAGGACACTTAGAGCCTTTATCTACATGATGGATGTGTGATACAGATAATAGAACCCTGCTCCACCTGATTCGCTGTCACAGTTTAAGCATGGATCAAGTGCATTTAGAGTGGTGTCCACTGTTGTATAACATGCAGCTTTGCCCTCTTTTTGAGTTAAAACTTAAATTTGCCACCAAACCCAAATAAAAGTATATTAAGAACTCATTCTACTGCAAATGTGTTGCTACAAACTCAGTTAACTAATACAGCCATCTTGGATTCTCCAGAAATCCTGCCAGAAAGGAAGGGAAGTGACAATATTTCAAATAATTCATACACATTCAGATTTAAGGAAAGAAAGGATCATTCCGAATTCATGATCTCGCCACACAATCAAATTCCTAATGGGAGGAAAACGGGAGCATGACAACCGAACAAAGCGCCTTGGAATGGATCCTTTATCCTCGAAACGGGGCACCGCGGCTTCCAGAACATTTCAGTTTAACAGACTCAACCCCAAAAGCTAGCCCCCGTCAGCGCCTGGGCGCTCAGAGACACGATCCCTTAGTGCCAACGCCAACGCCAGGGCAGCCGAAAAGAAAAGCCTGAAAAAATTACGCCTCAGTGCATTCCTCTGCAACCACAACAAACGGACGAAAACAACGCCAACGCCAGTCTGAGTGACCAGATGAGGTTATGTGGGCTCACCTCCGTGCTTCAAGGTAGCGCCCGTCTCGACGGGAATGACGAGCAGGGGCAGGATGCCGCTCAGGCCCACGACCATGGACCCGATGGCCGACAGGATCCAGGGGTGGTACTCCATCTGCAGCAGCGCCGACACCTCCTCCAGCAGCCGCCTGTACACCGTGTCCGAGCCGAAGCCCGTCATGTTGGCCCAGTCCAGCTCGGGGCCCGCACCCGAACAGGGGGCGCAGTCGTCCATCAGGTCCACGGCGGAGCACATCATGTTGAGCACGAACTTCACTTCGTTGGTGAAGATGCACGGGTCGACAGCGCTTGACAGCGACCACAAAACGTCCAGCGGGCTACACAGTCGCTCGGTCACACCATGAATTGCGCGATACAGGGCGATAGCGAGTAATGAAAGGAGTAAAGGACTCGGAAACAGCGAAGGGACTCGGCTGCCACACTCCACCGTCGAGGAGAACACACTGATTCCGCCCCGGATGAAGGTATGCAGCTCCCCTCTACACCACTATCGGCACAATCACTTGCAATCTAGACTCGGATCAATCAAGCAGCGCTTATCCATCTAGCATTCAAGTACGCCCAGGAGGCGTCGGTCACAGGAGCTTAACACCAACTGAGGAGCGGGAGCGGAGGCGCAAGGCGCACCGAGTTCAGATCAGACTGCGGACTGCCAGAAGCAGAAACCAAGCTTTTGTTGTTTACAGTTTGGTCGGGCTCGGCCTCGACAGAGGGCGGCACTGTCGCGTGACGTCACCGTAAACAACCTTTTAAATTGTGGCCGCATTCACAGTTTTGCGGTTATCTTTCAGAAATGATCTACAGTTTTGAGCTAAGAATGTTTTGATGGTCTGGGCTGTGTATCAGTTCCAAAGTGACATTGTGAAGTTAAAAAGAGTTGGGGTTAGGTGATATACCGTTCCGTGCACAGCCTACTTTTAGTACCATAAGTGGCCACCACTGCAACCAGAGCGCGCTGAACTTCGCGGGGGGAGCTGCTCGTTCTCGTGTCTCGGCCTGCTCCTGCTGCAATGAAGTGGGAGATGGAGGTGGAATCCGCTTATGCTTATTCCTCAATGTTGATGTTGCATTCGCACTTAAATTGCATGACAAAATAAATCTGTGAAATCAAATAAATTTATTTAAGGTAAGATGCTGTTGTTAATGTATGATTTCCCATAGAAATCGACTGTAGCACATGGTTGGAGGCGTTGAGGAATATGTTGATATCTCAATCATAATTGCAATACAATCTTATATAGTCGTTGTAACTGGATTTTAAATCGTCATTCCTCATCATAAACCTACCTCTGAACTTGTGACATTTCCTGTCAACGTAGTCCAATTAATGTCATCAAATATCCAATAGTTGTCACATTGAAGTCTCATTATTCAAGGTTATAATATAGGAGATGAACTTTTTGTAAAGTACTCATATGATAATTTTTAGAGATTAATGTACATCATAACATAACTTGGCGCACTTTGATAAACACAAATAATCTTAAATTGTAAATGTATTTTTAAATGGTGTTGTTTCTGTTTAATTATGGTTTTTCTTTATATCCTGTTTACAGCACATGAATAATGGCGATGCGTCGATCCAGAATCAAAGCTGTGGCCAACCTCCCAGCGAGGCGCAGTCGTCCTACTACTCTGAATGATATCAAGAACGAATCATTAGAGTCTGTCGAAGAGGAAGTTTCACCTCCTTCATCTCATTCTGAAAATGAGTTGTGCATCAAAGCTGTGAAGGCTCAGGAGAAGGAAGGTGGTAAGGAATTGCAGGAGCAGGAACTGACTAAAGATATCCAAGCTGCTGCTGATAGGAAGTCAGTGATAGTGGCAGTTGAAAAAGATCGCAAATCTGTAATTGTCAACAAGGATGATTGCAGCAGCAGTTCTATGTCAAGGAGTATGGAGGAAGATGCACTTTCTTCATTGGTTTCCAGTGATAGTGTTAATGACACATCAGAGACTATTCAATCAAATGGTCTTCAATGTCAGTCTGCAAATGATGGTAAATGTTCCACTGATAAAGCAGTTAATGACATTTCATCCAGCACCTCTGGTAGTAAGCCAGAAGACTGTAAATCTCAAAGTGATGTTGCTGCTTTTAATGGGAGCAAGGTTCCTGCAGACTGTAGTACAACTCAAAACAAACGTGTGCCTGCTAGAATACGGCGAGCTAAGCCTACAGTTAATTTAACTGCTGCAGCAAGAAAACGACCTGCCAGTGATCTCTCAACCACTTCCCCATGCTCACCTCCTCCAAGCAAGTGAGTTCCTCGTAGTACAAAACAATTGGACAGTTTTCAGAGCATCTTTGTGTTTTACTAATGCCTTTCTTTTATATCTGCAGGATGAAAAGTTCTGAGCGCTTCCACAGAAAAGTTAGTGAAAGTGAAAGCAGCAATGAGACATTATTGTGTGCTAACCCTGATGAGAGGAATGAGACAGAAATCCGTGGAACTATTGATCAAAGAGATGCCGAATCTTCTAAGACCCCACTGTCCTGCAGCAAAAATTCTGAAACGCTTCTGAGGTGAGCATTTTATCCAACATGCTAGGCTCTTAAAACTTTTGTCACTCATATTTTTCATTAAAAACAATTTACTGTTTTTAAACAAAATAAATCAATAATTGTTGTGCCTACTAGCAGGACATTGTCAAGTACAGATGAAGTATTCAAAACTCCTGTAAACCCTGTATCAAGAGGCAAAGACTCTTCTCTAGGATCATCAAGTGATCAATCCACTTCAAGTAAAGGAGATGCAACAATACCTGGAAGTCCTCAAAAAGACCTCAGGTACGGTCATGAAGTATTTGTTTAGTCTGCAATGATCTTATATCCTTCATGTTTTTAATCAGCTATTTCTCTCCTGTGTTCTAGTTCATCCAAACGGAAACCATCTGTTAATGCTCAAAAAGTAGCTGCAGCTCGAAAGAGTTTGAAAACTCGTTTGAGCACTGATGGAGCACCTGCACGGGCTTCATTGACAATGTTTGATTTAATTTTCTACAATCCATCAACAAATCCCATGAAGTAAATACCGTAACTCTTATTGGCAACTACTAATCATCCTCAGTTCTTAAAGAGTACAGTTAAAATGATATTGTTTCTCTCCTCTTACATTTTTTCTAGGTCCAGTGATATTTTACAGAAGCCTCGTTCAAGAATGAGCTCGTAAGGCTATGTGCTGATTAGCTGCTTTGTTAATATACATTCAGTGTATTGAGCTACCTCTATTTTAATGAATGCATTTATTATGCAGGGTGTCCAGCGTCTCATCCATTCATGAGGATCGTTTAAATGAGGAATCTGTAGATGATGTGGATACAGAGACAACTAAAGAGGATTCTGGTGAAGAAACTGTGATGCCAGTTCCCCAAGTTAAAGTGGGCCCTGATGGTAACCTGATCCTGGATGAACAGAGTTTAGTAAGTTTGTGATGAAGTGCAGTACTATAAATCATTTGAATTTTCAATTCATACATTCATTCATTCATTCATTCATTCCGTCATTGATGCCTTCTCTGTTCTCTCAATAGGTCATAGAAACTACGGGAACAAAAAAGACCAGAGAAGAATTAGAAAGGTCTGAAGTTGTTGTGGATACAGGTTCTGGTTATGGGCATTACAAAAAGATAATAAGATCAAAAGATTGGTCTGATCATGGTAATGAAAGACAAACCCATTAAATTTTTTACAGACATTAATCTTTTCCATGATATATTCTAATTTTTATAAGTGAGCACTGCATTTTTTTTTTTTTTTTTTTTTTTAATTTCTATTCCTTTTCATTTTAGAAACCAAGAAGTTCTACAGAGCTTTAAATGTTGTGGGTACAGACTTTTCACTGATGAAACCCTATTTCCGAAAAAGAACTCGGAGAGAACTTAAACTCAAGTTCAAGAAAGAAGAAAAACTCAATCCAAAACTTATTAATAGAGCTCTTGCTGAACCTCTTGATTTTGATATTTCTGAGCTTGAGAAGGAATGTGGTAAGTTCCAGTTTTAAATAAAATTTAAAAATATGGGTAAATCATGCGGTGTTAACATGTAGTGAATAATTGTTTCCAGAATTAGAAGAAGAAGAAGAGAAACGTTTAGAAGAGGAACTAGAGAAAGATAAATCTGATGATAGACTTGATGAAGATGCTGATGTGAGGGAAAAGATTATTAAGAAACCAGCTAAGAAAAGAAAACCAAAAGAAAGTGAGTGGTGCTGTGAAATTTATGAAGTGCATTATGCTATCCTCTTGTTTTGGAATTGTCAACCTTATGTTTGTTACTGCATTGTTGTATTATATTTACATTTTTGTTTCTTCAGGTAAACTTCTTTCAGAAATGGAATTAAAAGTTGAAAACAGTACTGCTGTGAAAACTGCACCCAAAGCTATTGCGAAGAAGAAAGCTAAGAAATTATTGGATGTTCAAGCTGAGGAAGATTATCAAATATTGGCAGGAGGAATTCAATCAGCAGAAAGTACAAGTTCAAAGAAAGACTCTGTGAGTAAAGCTGCAGATGAAAGTGGAACTGAGTACAGTATATTAGTAGACTTGCCTGAGAATATAAAGAAACCTCCTGTAAAAAGAGTCCGAAAGAAGAAAGCTCAGGTCAGTGAGGAAGGACAAGAACCAAAGACCCAAGGAGCAGACTGCCCTGAAAAGGCAAAACCTGTAAAACCTTTAAAGAGGAAGGCAACTAAATCTCTGTCAGAGACAGCTTCTGAAAATATCCCAGTATCACCAATCAACAATCTTTTTGCAACAGTGAATGATGGTATGATGACATCTAAGACTCCGCCAATCTCAAGCACTCAGGTGCCACAAGTGTCTGTGGGATCGAATGTTCCATCGACTTCAATGGGTAATATCATACCAGGTCCCAAAGTAATCAATTCTGCACACTTGAAGATACCTCTGGGAACAAATGTGCATGGTATCTCCTTGGCAGGAGCCAAAGTAATTACTTCTACAAATGCGAATGCACCTCTGGGTCAGGAGCTGAAAAGCTCATCAAACGTAGCAGTTACATCCTTCGCAGGAGCCAAAGTAATTACAAATGCAAACTTAAGGTCACCTCCAGGGCTTGTACTGAGAAGCCCAACAAACTTGTCAGGTATTTCCCTCGCAGGAGCCAAAGTATTGACAACTCCAAACTTCAAGGCCCCTCCAGGTTTTGAATTGAAAAACTCAACAAGTGTACCGGGTCTTTCCTTGGTTGGAGGCAAAGTTATTTCACCTTCCTCTCTATCTCAAATAAAGATTGTACAGGGTACACCTGTCAATAGGCCAGTCTCACAATCCATGACAGGAGTAGGAATCACACCTCCTCAGACTATCAGAATCATGAATAAACAATTCCCTCCATCGCAACCATTACCTGAAAGTAAGTCCTCAGTTTTTGGAAATAGTAGCTGCATTCCTAGTAGCAAATCAACCCAATCTGCAAGTAGTTCTAAATCTAATCAATTGCCCACTTCAAGTGCACCATCAACTTCAACTTCTATTGTTTCCAGTCATGTATCAAAGTCAGTTCCATCTACCCCTCTCTCTAGGATTCGAACTGTTCAGGTAACTCCCCAGAGTGTTTCAAATTTGTCAAGTTTTGGAGTTACTACTCCTGTAAGTAGATTACTTCCGTCGACTCCCACACTTCCTCGCATGGAACCAGGTTCAATTATTGTGTTAAAAACCCCTCTTCCCAATGACCCCGAACGTCACGTTCTACAAGTGTACATGGTTACAAATACACCTCAAGGCTCAAATACTGCGCAGATCACTCCAAATTTAAGTTTACCTGGCATTAGTCTACTCTCAGGGCCATCTGTGCAACCAGCAACTAACAAATCACCTTGTGTTTCTGAGGATTCTGACAGTGAAAAAGTACTGACTAAGTTATAAGGTTGTTATGTACATTCTTCAGCTTTGTACAAAAATATTATTTTGTATGTTTGTCTTACTGTATTTCCTGTATGTATGTTTATTGATGAATGTGTACATGTATGGAGTTGTGTACATTTGTCGCTTGTTGTACTCATTATTAAAAAAAAAAAAAAAAAAAAAAAGATTGCACCCTTTGTACTTAAACCCAAAGGTTTGCTTTTAATTTAAAAAAATCAAATAAAATATTTACTATTGAAAACTTACACTTGCAACATCAATTTCATTTCATTACAAAAGTGAACATCTTTAATCAATTTTATTTTAACTTCTCTTCTGAATGGCAGCTTTCAGCTTAACTTTTAAGTCGTTAGAGACAGACTCTAAATGTTCTTTTGTGCTTTGCACTACTTCAGAGGCCTGTGTGATAATGGGTGGAAGCTCACCATACTGTTTGAACTTTTCTTCAAGGCACCTGATTTCATTTTGTAATGAATTATATTCATTGTATGTGTCCAATATAGATTGGTTGGAAATAGCTGGCGACACACCATGGTCATCCAGTTCTGTTCTGGCTGATGACATGGTCCTGTTCAATTTTGACTGTTTAGCTTGAGTGACATTGAGGTCAATGGTGGTAGCCTCTAACAAACTTGGTATACTGGACACTTCATCTGTTGCCATTCTGCATTCAGTTTCCAAAAACTGCAAGTTCTCTCTAAGTCTTTCATTTTTCTTTTGCACTGCTCTAATATCTTTTGTCAAACTTAGTTTTTGCTTCACTATGTTAGTCTGATGAAGGAAATCTGATGCCAAGGCTGATGCAGCCCCAGCTTCACTACCATCCCCCACAGTTCCTCGACAGATAATGGCTGCAGATTCTTGAATCATTTTCTGTGTCTCACAACTGAAATCATCATCTTCATCCAAACCCAACAGCTGAAGGTGTTCAGATGTCTTCTCTGCAAGTGCTTCATATTCTTGCTCACACTTATTGATGGTCTTGAGAACTTCATCGACAGATCTGTCTGCCTGCAGGCTGAATAAGTGCAGGGTTTTAATTTTCAACTGCGTTTCCCTACCAAGAGTTGGATACCTTCTCAGCAATATTGGATTGAAGGAAGATAACCATTCCATAAACTCACTATCGCCTGAAACAGGAGAAAATATTTTTTTTTTGTTAAGACATGAAAATATGTGAGGGTTATGAGGCCCCTGGCTATACTTGCCCCATTTGTATATCACATAAAGCACTCACAAGGAAATAATTGACTAAAAGTAGGCGAACTAGATCCTTATTTTTGCAGCTGTCAAATTCGTTGCTTATAACATTGCACAAAGCATACATATTATACCGGTCATTAACTAACCTCTTCGGTCACATGGACTGAGTAGTTAAGGAAAAGTAAATGGAAAACAGGACAAGAATCAAAGGTCTGAATCATTAAAACTGTACTTACGATTAGCCATGTTTATTATAAATTGCGTGCTAACTGGTTGTTGATTTAAAGTCGAACATGAACAATGGAATGGTTTCCCGCTACTGACTACGGTGAACAGTTTTACTGCCAACCTAAAAAATTATCTGACTTCAAATCAGAATGGGTTGAAATGGACTTCTCAAACCTGTCGGCTGGTCTTTTTCACGCAGATTAATTTGAATATTTTTTTTGTGACTGATTTTATGCTGTTTTCCCTGTAGTAAAAACAATCACATGCTTTCTAGTGTGGCACACAAGTGCACATGATCACATGATGCAACAATCGTTTCCGTTCTGTATGGGAGCGAGTTTTCAAATGGCTATCGCTGCAGGCTGCACTTTTCAAATGGAACCAGCACTGATAGTGCTGTATCTTTTCACTCGGTCCACAATTTCCACAATAGCGTTAGAGAATTTACAAATTTCGCTCCGGTCAAATGCCACAATGTGTTATACAGAAATTATTCATGAACAGTTTATGACTTTTTTTTGTTAATTCTTAAAAAGTTATCGAAAAGTGAAGGGCGTTTTTATTTATGGCCCTACATGCACTTAGAGACGCCTGGTTCGGAGCCATGCCTGAAACCATCACCACGTTGGCGCCGCTGCCGCCACCTGGCCGGCTGCTGCCGCCTCCCCTTTCCGTCGCTTATGTTTACATCATTTTCCTTTCTCCCCGCTTTCCTCGTCGTCTCTGCCTTGTCTGCTTCTCTTCTCCCCTTCTCCTCCTCCTTCGTCTCCATTTCCGTCTTCCCCCACCACAAACAACCGTTGCCGAATGTTCTCGCCATGTGACGTCACGTGACGGACTACTTCTCACGTGTACGCCTGCGCAGCCTGCGCCCTGCTCCACATTAAATGTTTACATCAGTAAACAGGCGCGCCGAGAGGACCAAACTCACCCCGAGCCGATCAATTAAATATTTCGAGCTCGATTCTTTACCAGTTTCTAGGTTCGGTGCCCCGCCGGGTGCTGAAAAGCCCGTTTGTTGACATGGACTACATCGCGGCGCGGCGGGCGTGGCTTGCGTGGTTGGCAGGGAGTGGAAGAAAACAACAACACAAGCCAGGCGAGAGCCAGGAGGGGAGCGGAGCGGAGCGGAGCGTGGTTGTACCCATTCATTGTGGAACGAGAGGCTGGCGAGTGCTGACCTGACCTGGCCTGCTGCCGAACAGTTTCGACCGCCATCTTATCGTTCCAAGTCCTTCTCGCCGCTCATCCCGTCCGCAATTGAAGCCAGGCCGGAACGCGCGCCCGCAAGTGCTGCCCAAGAGCCTTGCACGATGCCCAGCATCGAGGAGACCTGCGTGCTGACGGCCGTGGTCGCCTCCCCGAGCACAGCGACGGCGGGGGTGGTGACGGGGGCCTCTGCCTGCGCGCTGGCCAAGGCTGCCAAGGCCCAGGCCCGCTCCCTCTCGTCGGCCCGTTCCTCGGCCCTGGCTACGACCCAGCCCGACTTCTTCGCCCGGGACATGGAGGAGCTCGTGTCGGAGATCAAGGAGAACCTGAGGCTGTCCTCGGTCTCCGGCGGCCTTAAGTCGCGGCCCGCCTTCTCGGTGCTGCACAAGTCGTCGAGGCCGTCCCCGTACCGGATTCCCAGCAGAAGCCGGAGCTGGGGCGACCCCAACTGTGACGCCTGCTCGAGCTCCAAGGCCGGTGTCGGCTCGAGCTCGGGCTCCCTGTGTTGTGGACATTCGTGCAAAAAGTCGTCCAAGGTGGCGGCCGAGTCGGACGACCCGTATGAAATGCTGCAAGAGCTGTTAAAAGACGGTGGACTTATCAAAGAGGCTGTGCGCCGGCTGAGCATGGGTTTGTCGCCCAAGCAGAGGTATTTCTACGACTCGGACGAGGACACAAGAAGTCCGATTCGAATGTGCCATGTCGAACTGTGAAGTGCAGTGCAAGTGCAGTGCGCGCGCATGCCGCGTGCCTAGCCTGTACCCGTAGCGTGAAGGTTGAGTTCCTTGCAAGTGCTTTGTGATGTGGGTGCCGCGTTGTGCCTGAGCACGGCCCTGCTGCAGCTGCAGCAGCTGCAGCAGCTGCACGCGTCGAGTGAGCGCTACGCCCTTATGTCCAGTGCGCCCCCGCAAGACCCTTGGATTTAATGGATTACCCGAGAGCTGCTGCTCCGCGTCCCGGCCTCTGGCGCTGCCCAACGCGGCCCTTCGATATTTTTTTTCTTGTGTTGTGTAGGACTTTATATTATGTAAACAAATTTGGTTTCTGTGTGGGTGGGGCAGTCTGGCCCTGCCATCGCATGATGTCTCCTGTTAATTTATTTTGAAGTCATAGTCAAGATGTAAATTATTTCACTAGTGAAAGGTCATCTTTGAACTTATTTGGTTTTACAAAACCAATATAAGAACTGTTTGATTCTAATAGGCAGTATTATGACTGCTAATGTCTGTCGCTGCAGCTAATTTTTTTTCTCATGCAGACGAAGGCATTTAGTGAAGTATAATGTTTTGTTTTTATGTTTTTTTTTAAATACATACTTTGGCCTTGATTATGGAGCAATATGTGTATGCCTGTCCACTATTTATGTGAGCCCTCTCAGATCAGCTAGATTAGATAATTTTTGCATTTCTCGCATTATCCATTCTTCCCCAGCTGGTAAACTTGACCCTTGTATTTGAGGCAATGTTTTGAACCTGCACTTCTTGCAGAATCAGATCTACTTGTTAATTTCAACTACTGTTTGAAATCCTATTAGACAATCTGACGAGATGCTCTTAAAGGCATGCATTCCTTCCCAAAGAGTTGCTCTAGTGATATGGGATTTAGGAAAAAAAATTATGAAACTTGGTATTGAACATTAGAAGTGGTGAACTGTAGTATGTAACAGTGATATTGATCTCATTTGCAACATAATTTTATGTACAAAAATCATTTTACATATCTACCAAAACTACTTACGCCCTGCTTTAAAAAAACAGTAAAAAACAGTTAACTCACAAACTGTCTTGGTCATTTCACTCTTGGTAGTGTGATTGTGATTCATAAATATTTAATTTTTATGTAATGCGTGAATTTTATGTACATATGCTGGTGATAAAATGAATGAAAAATTAGTTAGTTACAATTGAACTGGTTTTTCCAATTGTACAGGGCAGTACCTTTTTATATTAATTGGGGTAGGGTATGGAAGTGTACTGGAATCGAAGGTTGAACAAGGAGTATCATCCTGTAAAACTGGCTGTTTGTTGTTGACTAGTGTTATTATCTGACCGTCCAATTTTTGCTGGTCATAGCGTTTGAGCAATCATGGTATTTCATGTTCAGAATTTGATTTCAGTGTGATAGAAAATCATGGTGGATTAGGCTCAAGATGTGTGGTTAAAGTTTGACTTTTCTTTTCTAAAAACTGTTTCCTCATTTGCATTTCAATGATGTACCTTAAAATTAATCAAGTAAACTGTTAACATTATTCTAAATATTCGACCTGCTATCTGTGTCTTATGACTCATCAGCTTGTTTTTATCTTAAGTTATGCCAATTTCTTTGATTTGTTTCTAGCTTAAATAAATTGTAATTACGCTTAATCTCTGTTGATAATACTGATTGGAATATCTGAACTTGTCCTTAATCTTCAGTGACCATGATATGTTCATGTTGTCATGTATCATGATATCATAGAATAATTGATTCAATGTTGGTATTTTTTTTTGTTTTTTATTGACAGATTATTAAAGCAGCATATGATTGGTGTTCTTGTAAACACCACTTCAAAATTGTATACCCTTATTTTAGTTAATTATTTTAGAAATTCCTGTATAACATGTTCCAACTTATGCGTGGTGTTCTGTTGAATTGTTTCTTTTTAGTTTGAATTTTGAAGTATTGTCTTCTGATTGAATAATCTTTGAAGTGCATGTTTTAGTGCATGATGTGTCCTTGAGCACAGTACCAGTACCTAAAGAAAAAACAATAAATGTGATAAATATCTACTTTTGTAGTCTTTCTTTACAATAGACACTTTTCCTGAACTCCCCCACAACAAATTCATATTACGTGACGAACGCAACAAAATTGCACTTGAAGACACACGAGATGAAAGAGGCCATCCAAACAGCCCAATGAAATACTTTAACACAAGTTAGTAAGAAAGTTTGACTTTCATCTCACATTGGAAATAATACCGAGACAAAAGAGTGGGTCTATGAAAAAGAAAGAAAAAAAAATTGAGGTGGTTGCCAGCCGAGATAAGACTTCGGCGCCTCTGGCCCTCTCGTTATCTACGGATATCGTGTGAATGGAGAAGGAAGGGGCTTGGACAGAAGAGGCGGCTGTGCGACTGCCACCCGTGGCGAGTGCCCGCTTCCGCTGGCATCGGAAGTCTTCACCCGGCGAACGTATTCAAAATGACGCGCGCTCTGTGCCGTCACATGCACCAATCACAGCGCAGCGCGGAGATTATCTCAGAACGCCCTCCCGGCCCGCCCCCCGCCCCCCGCCCCGCCACTCGTCCATACCGCCGACAACACAGCACCTGACAGTACTGTCACACACACAATACGAAGAGTTTCACAGTTTTCCTAGTCGCTTCGAAAAGAATGGCTGCGTCTGTGGCACAGTAAGTGTTTCTTCGTGTTTTAGGATCAGTTCGCTCTAGAAGTCATCGCTGTTTGCGGCAGGGAAGTCCTATAGGTTTTCGAATGTGGGTACAACATAACCTATAATTTATCAGCATAAAAATAAACACCGTCTCAACTTGTCGTTGCGTTTTGAATTTATAGGGCACAAGCATACAACTGGAACGTTATGAAGTTTTAAAAGGAAAATAACCTTATCTCAAAAATATTTCTTTCGATTGTATGCTAGTACTGAGCTTCTTTACTTTCAAAAATCAAGGTTTCATTCTTTTCGGCCATCCGATTTCGTCTAAGGCGAGTTTAGTTCCGTGACGCTGACGCAGACATTGTCACTATACTCCTAGCCTTTATAGTTACTGTCGAGACTTCGTAGAGCTCTGTAGCAATTTTAAATTTCAGCGAGGCTGTATTAGTTTGGTATGTTTTGAGATTTTAGCAAGTCTCTTTCTTAGTGAATAAAAGTTCTCCGCTTTAACTACATGTTTTAAATTTAATTGAACAATTGACTGAGTCTCTCTCAGTTCATTGTGCCCAATTGGGCTTACCTAAGCCTGTATTCATGCATGATTTTTAAATTGATTGCCAGTTTAATAAATCAAAACTAACTTGGGGCCTGTCGATCAGATTATTGTATCTGCATTTTCTTGCCCCTGTTCCAAACTCAGGGAAGGGGTACGGAGAAGGAAAATGTGGGCACAATAATTTGATTCTGAGAGTCATGTGATCACTCTGCCAACTGTTCGGTCTGGAAATTTACTCAAGCCATTATGCGCACTTCACATGTGCAGCCTGGTCATTGCGGACGGACTATATTTACTATTTGCAGCGAGCTGGAGAGATAGGGGAGTGCTGTAGAACTGAGTAGGCGAGGGGCGAGGCGTGGCAGGCCGTGTCATGTGTTTGGCCTGATACGACTTTGGGAATGTTCCGTTCGTATTTTCCGCTGGCCCTGCCCGGTTAAGGCGGTTAGGCCTGTAGCCCGAGGGAAAGGGAGGGGAGGGGGCAGAGGCCCGGGGCCTAAGTCTAGCTGGAAGGGGGACAGGAGCAGCACGCGCACGTCTAGTTGACCCCTTCTATTCTCCCCCTCCCGTCTCGCCTCTGCCCCGTGCCGTGCTAACTGCGTCTTAGCTGGAGTGGAAGAGCGGTTCAACAACCGGGGGAAGGTATTGCGCGGCGGCGACTTGCAACGCGGCGGTTTTGCACGGGGCAACGCCGCGGGACGCGACGTGACGCCACGCCACGCCGCGGCCGACTTCATCGGACCGCGACGCACAGTCGGAACAGGTCAAGCTGGGCGAGCTGAGCTAGCTGGCTAGGAGAGGCTGGCGCAGGCTGACGGCGGCCAACGGCGGCGGCGCGGGGTAACCTGGCCTCGGTCTCTGCCCGCGCCGTCTCGTGACGCTGCCCTGCCGCTCCTGCAGCTGCAGCTCGCTATACTTTGCCCTGGCTCAGGTGTCGATAAGACAAGCGGAGCTCGAGCGGTGCGGGAGCACATGACAACGACACCGCCGAGCATGACGCCTGCCAGTGCCGCGGTAGGCCAGCCCGCACAGCACGCGTGCGTGCAGGGATTCGGGGTTGCCTACCCAGCAGGCGCGCTGCTATTAGTGCCCCGCCAGGCGGGCCAAGTTAGTTGAGCTCCGCCGAGGGGCGTCTTCCGGGCCCTAAAATGCCCGCTATGCTTCCCTCATCTCCCCCCCCCCCTCCCCTCCCCCGTGCTGTTCGGTTCGCAACATGGCGCCCTCCGCTCATCTCGGCACCCAGAAGACCCCGTGTGGATCCTGGGTAGATAAATTTGACGTATTTTTGGCGTCAACCGGACGCCAAATACACCCCCAAAAAACGTCAAGTTTACGGTAACGAAGTACACTACACGCTCTTTTAACGCCAAACGCATTTATTGTATACGTATGTATATTGTATGTACGCCCAGACAGCCGAGCCCCCGGCCCCGGGCCCCGGGCCGCACACCGTGACACAGCTGTGTGTGTGCCAATTTGGCTGGCCGCCGGTGCGGCGGTGGGATCGAATCCCCGCGCCGGCGGTTTGATTTTCCTCTGCTTCCGTGTCGAAAAGCAGCCGGATCGGGAGGCTGCTGGGGGAGCCGGCATGAGGCCCTACGATCAGTGGCCGTAGAGAAAGTGTGCAAACGGAGCAGGCGGACCGGTGTGCCGTGCCGACCCCGGCACAGACCGACATAGACAGGCCGGGCAGCGTTTGTTCCCACCGGGACGGCATGCCAGTGATGGATGCTGCTGCTCGGAAGTGGGGTAAGTGCGGGCGGAAAATAAAACGGCGCGGTGCAGCCGCTGGTATTCGAACCCACGACACTGCATACCGCAAGTGTGCCGCACAAGCAGACTTTCGTAATTTGGAGGAGTTCTCGTTGAGTTCTCGTTTTTTCTCGTTCCGTTTTGCCCGACTGCACATCGGAGGATTTAAAAGAAAAATAATAATTGTTATTTGGCTTCGAGGTATTTTAATAGTCTTGTACTCATGGCGTGCTGACTGCGCCCCGGTCACCTCCGTACCTCTGCTTGCCTGTGCCGGGCTGGGTGCTCGGAGGACTCCTTGAGGGGCCCCCCAGGACACAGCCAGTCCCTCTTTGTCCTCTGAGGCTCGGCTCGGCCGGATGGCGGCACGCGGCACGCGGGCCGGGGCTGGCCGTGGGCGTGGGCTCGTAGGCCCCGGTCCAGGAGGGCCCCGCCGGACACGGCCAGGACGGCGTCATCGAGGACGTGCATTCAACCCGCCCGGCTTCGGATTTTGTAGAGGGGATACCGATGAGGAAACCAGGCTGCTCTCCGCTCCTGTTTGCGGGCGGCCCTCGTCGACGTGATGAGAAATTCGGTCGCTGTGCACGACACGGATGCGGCTCTTGCTCCCCACCCCGCCCCTCCCCGGCCCCGTGGGACGCTGGCGCTGTTATGTCCGTGATTGCGTGGACTCGCGGCGTACCCCCCCCTCCCCCCCCCCCACCCTCCGTGATTCTCCATGACCCACATCGTCGTGTCGTGTCCGTAGAGAAGCACATTGGATTTCGGATCCATCCCGTCTTCCGACTCGCGGCGCTGCCGTCGCCTCGTTATTGTCGCCTCGCGTATTCTTTGGGCATCATATTTCCAGACGTCTGCATCCGATATCCGGTTCTGGTGCGACATAATTTTTCTTTGTTTTTGTATTTGTTATTTTTGTAGTCGTTTGGCGCTGCGTAGCCTGCGGAGGTGGGGGGCGGGCCCCGGCCCCGGCCCCGGTGGTCACCCTGTAGGGACCAGGGCGCTGGGCGGCGCGGCCCCGCCAACACAATCGTGGCCGCGATCACCGTCCGCGGCTTGGCAGGCCTCGCCAGCGCGGTGGCAGCGGCGGCCCTGGCTGGCGAGGATGCAGGCGCAGCTGGCGCAGCGTAGGGATAGGTACGCGGCACCACTCTAGAAAAAAATTGGTTTGAAATTTCCAACAGAAGTTTTCCAAGAATGTTGTGTCATTTTTCGAAGACTTAAAAACTGGGTTTTGTGTGCTGATCACTGTTCTATGGTAGGACAATCTCTTCTTAAAATGTAAGAATTTCAGGTTCCTATATTTAAACGAAAAATTTGGGAAAGTCCCAAAAAATATTAGTGCTTCAAATTTTCCCATCAATTTTTTGGAAATTTCCAACAATTTTTTTTTCAATGCCGGAGACGGGGACAGGACCAGTGACCGGACGCTGTGTGCTGTGCTGCATGGTGTTTTGGCCTCCTCTAACCTCCGATTGACATATCCCGGCCTGGTGGGCCCCAGTGGGGTCGTGGGGCCCCACTGCTGGTGGCTTTCCTTTCCCTGCCTTTCCGGAACAACAACAATAACAACAACCGGCCAGAGTCTCCGTGAAGATAACAACGGGGTCATTAAGAGCCGCGTCGCCTCCGCTGCTTGGAATTGTTTTTTCAGTCCCCCAATTTTGGTGTTTGTCACCAAACGGGGACGAAAATTGGGTTATCGTTTGGGAGCGCTGTCAGGTCAGCCCGAGCGGTACCCTCCCCGCCTGACGTGCCACGTAATGTGCTGCCGTCCGCGGCCGCGGCTGGCGACGCCTTCAGAACTAAACTGCATGGGAAAGAACGGCTGAATTTCATCCTGACTGAATCCCCCGTGGAACGGCGACACCGGAGCGCCTGCGAGTGTCGGGGTAGGCCAGCCCGCACGACACGCGTGCACGCAGGTGTCGCTGTTGCCTACCCGGCAGGCGGCAGGCGCTGTCAGGTGCGCATCTCCAACCCTTCGGCTCTGCTTCTCTGCTGCAGGTGCAACGGCTCGGGCGCCCCCGGCTACTCCATGGGCTCGCACACGCTGCGGGTGCCCATGGAGCTGTTCGCGCTCAACCGGCGCCGCCTGTGCGACGCGCTCCGGCCGGAAGTCCCGGACGGCGCCGTGGTGCTGCTGCAGGGCGGCGACGAGGTGCCCCTCTACTGCACCGACGTCTCCTACAACGACTTCAAGCAGGTGAGTGAGTGGGGGCCGGGGTAATCGTGTTATGTCACGTGCAATCTGGGGCGGCGTGGCGCGGCGTGGCGTGGCGTGGCCGGCGGCTGCCGTGATTGGACAGTTGGGCTGGCGGTGCTCGACCCGTTCAGCCCCGGCTAGACAGGCTAGACCTAGAGGTAGGGCAGGGCAGCAGCGGCGGGTCCGTGTGTGGAGGTCACGCCACACACCGCGGCCGCTGCAGTCTGCGGTCCGCCCTGATGCCCCTCGGTTGAAATGCATCGGCGTGTCCCAGCCAGCTGCCAGCTGGCCGAGCCCAACACCTACAGCACAGACCCTGCGCGCACCTGCCGGCACCTGCCGAGAAATTTTAGCGAAAATCGCACTGCACGCACTCACATACGCACCAAAAAAATAGCTGAGCTGTCCTAACTAATTTGTCTGTTGATTTCGATAGACAAGCAATCATTTAAATGCAAGACCAAACAATTCGTTGTGTCAGCAAAACGTTTTTGCTGGAGTAAAACGCCCCCTTTTCTATAGTTTAGTTAACGCAATGAAATTTTTCCTGACCCAACAAAATTTTTGGGTCTCAACTTTTATTTTTTCTCGTTTTTTTTTTTTTTTGCGCGTGCGATACTTCCTGAAATTTGCAATATGTAACGAAATTATTGGAGCATGTGTCTTTCCGAGATTCGGACCGAGTTTGTAGATATATTCTCTGCCGATGCTGTGCTGAGTGGGTGCCATGTCCACAGCATAGCATAGCACAGCCTGAGCACTGGCGCAGCCGACGGCGGAGGAGAAATCGTGACTCACAGCGCTGCGTTGCGCTGCCGGTCCCAAACACTGCCGCGGCAGCAGGGGCGGCCGGGTGGGAGGGGAGGGAGGGTGAGGTGGGTCGCGGAGGCGCGATTTCTCCCTTATAAGGCACAACTGGCGCCCGGGGTGGGGGAGCAGACGGCGCATGCAAGATGGCGGCCCCGACTCGGCAGTACGGCACCGCAAAGGATGTTCTCACGTGCGCTGCTTTATGGGGCCATCGTTCGAGTACTGCGCCCCACTCGATACCGTGTCGCACTGCGGCGGAACCAAACCTAGGCGGTCTGAGTGCGCGCGCGCGTGCGCTCTGAGCAGGGCGCCTGGTGGGTAGGCAGCCCCGACCTGTGCGCGCACGCGTGCCGTGCGGGCTGGCCTACCCTGGCGTTCGCAGGCGCCCGCCCGCTGCAATTGGACCGTCCCCGGCGTTTAGTCCAGGGAAGGGAGGAAATTTTTGACAAACAGGTTGAGGTCAGCGGAAGGTTAGGTTCGGGAGGTCGTTATCAGAATCGAGATGCTGACCGGGGAGCCGCCGGTGGTGGCCGCCGGCTGTCACGTCACGTGACCGTTCTGCACGGCCGGAGAGGCGAGGAGCTTGTGTAGTGTGCCCGGCTGCCCGGCACACATGTTGTGTTTGTCCGCCGTTATGGAAAGTTCCGGTGCGGAGCGGCGCAGCTGGGCTGGGCTGGGCGCGGCTGGGCGGTGTACTCTGCGGTGGGGCGCAGCGAACGTGTCGGCCAGCGCCCCCTGCCCCAGCTGCATGGTGTTGCGTTGTTGTTGTTGTTGTTGTTGTTGTTGTTGTTGTTGTTGTTGTTGTTGTTGTCAGGTGACTCAGTATCCTCCCGCCCGCCATGTCACCATGAATACTTAGGAGGAGGAGGAGAAGGAGGAGGAGGAGGATGATGATTGTGATGAATGAATTTAATGATGATAAATGATTATGATGATGATAAATGATTATGATGATAAATGATTGTGATGATGATCCTCTGGGAGGCGGAGGAAATGTGTTTCTGTTCGCTGGCGGGAGAAGCAGCGCTCTCTGTCGCACGCACTCGTGTGCAGAAGTAATTGTCGTGCGCTCGCACTTCTCCGTGACCCCGCCCCGCCGCCTATGGAGGCCCCATATGGGTGCCCGGCCCGGCCCGGGGAGGGGATGGAGTCCACGTGGCCGTGGTGATGTGGCGGTGACGCGACGGAAAGTGTGTGAAAGCTGCACGGCCGTGGCGGCCAGTGGCGGCCGATGGCGGCCGCACCGCGAGCCGCCAGCCGAGCCGGCGTCGCCCGGCCATGTGGCTATGCAGCCCATGGCAGATGGCAGCCCAGAGTGCTGTGGAGGTGAACGAGCCGGCCCGGGCCGGGCCGGGCCGGGCCAAGACGAGCCGAGCCAAAATCGAGCCGCGTGGCGAGGCGACGGATGGCTTGGTTCCACCACCACCACCGCCGCCGCCGCCGCCATGACCATTGCGTGCCGCGGTGTTGGTAAACATAACGAGACGTTTCGGCCGTTGGTACCTCGCCTTTCGTGGCGGACGTGGCGCATGGCCAGCCATGTCTGTGTCCACCCACCACCACCCAGCGTAGGCGGATAGCAAACGGATCAGGTCCCGCGGGT
>CM076253.1:8066737-8216737 GCA_038380765.1 Odontothrips loti
AAGTGTTTGGCCAGGTCTCGCCTAGGCGGGGGCTGTCTGTTGGCCCGCGACGCACCTGGTACCACACGCCGCGAGGGCGTGAACTGGGCTGCGGGCATGTGGAGAGCACGTCCCATACGGACGCTCGGACCGAACCCGGCTCGGCTCGGCCCGGCTTGGCCCGGCTTGACCCGGCTCGGCCCGGCTCGGCTCGGATCGCACGGAAGCGCTTTGTCCCGCTCGCATGACCTACCGCACGGCGCCCGTCCCGCCGCCTGGCCGAGGTGCCCGAGGGCGGGGAAAGCTCGGTGCATCTGGTGCCCCGCCCCGCCCCGCCCCTCCCCGCCCGTGCTCCCCGCCCGCTGCCTCGGCCCCGCCCCGCCCGGTGAAAGGTCGGTCATTTCTGCACCGAGTTTGCGCAAGGACCGTTTGGAGGCGGACGGGTGGGGGCGCTGCTGGTATTCGAACCCGCGACACGAGAGGTCCCCGCCGCACGGGCAGGCAGGCACGTCCTGAGCGGCCTATAGCGCGCCGCTGCTTGTGTTCAGGGTGAAAGTGAGTCAACCGCTCTCTTGTGCCCCGGCTCGGCTCCACTCGGCTCCCTTCGTGGCCGTGGCCCGGCTGGGCAGCGCCTCGCCTCGGCTCGGCTCGGCGGCGAGGGTCAGCCCCGGCTGGTCCCGGCCCGACGGTCCTGCGCAGCCACCTGTCCCCGCTGCTCGCTAGCCGGGCCGGGGGGCCGGGTTACTCTTAGCACTTACGCCCTAGTTGCGGGCGTGCAGGCCCCGGGCGGCCGGTGGCGTAGCTGCTGCAGCTGGGCCCCGCTGTGGCTGGACCCTGACGTTGTCGGCCTTGACCAGTCCGCCTGCGCTCGGCGCGCTCGGCATCGACGTGAGTGGCCGCGGGGTCAGTGGCGTAGTCAAAGAACCGGGCCCCCGCCGTCAGCCAATAGCAATGCAGCAGCGTAGCCAAAGGCGTCGCGTGAGGAGCATCGCTACAAACATTGTGGGAATCGCCGCATGTTTCGGAGATGATCTCTTGAAAAACGATTTCCGATCTCTCAGAGCATGATTTAATTTGAAAAAAGGGCCTCCTCCCCCCCCCCAAAAAAAAAAATGAAGGGGAAAGCAAAAAAAAGTTTGTCGACTCCTGGCGTTTGTGATGGTCTGCCACTCAGTCCCTCTCGGCCAGATCAGTTGGACTTTAATGGCGTTAGTGCAGCCAACCTGCCCACCTTGAATGGACCTGACAGGCAGGCAGTGGCGTAGGTGCGCCGGGTGCTGATGACCTGCCTGCTGCTGCTCTGTTTTCACATTCAAGCTCCAGTTGGCCCGACACCGGCCCGGCCCAGCCCAGCCCCGGCATACCACGGCCACGCTGTTACGGGGCGCGCTCTCTGCTGTCCTTGTCGCTCTACCGGGGCCGCCGCGTGCGGGAGCGAGACGGACGCAGCCGCGGTGCCGACAAGCGGTACTCCGTGGACTTCTTCCGGAACAGCCCACGTAGCGGCGTCCCACCGCTCGCCGCGGTCCAGTGCAACCTCTCCCCTCCCCCTTCCCCCTCCCCCTTCCCCCTCCCCTCTCCCTCCCACTCCGTCCGGCGCAGTCTGGATCAGTCATGAGGTCATGACGTCAACCACATCCTCTGGCCCACATCCTCCCATGTGTGCGCCATGGACGCTCATGGACCTTTGCTACTTCGGCGTCTGCGTGAGGCTGGCGGGTCTGTGGTGGTCCCGGTCTCATTATGTGTGGCTGTGGCTGTGGCTGTGGCTGTGCTGTACTGTTGGTGGTGGGTGGGACTTCCTTGATCTCTTTACGTGCCCCGCCCGGCAACGCCTTGAGTGTCGCTGACAGGTGCTCGCGTGCCGGGGAATGCGCTGCTGTGATTAATCGACCTCCCTACACCGCCCCCCCCCCCCCCCCCCCCCGACGCTCTGGACACTATTTCCGTCCTCAGCGCGGCTCCCATACTGGCCCAAAAGTTTTCCACGGCCTCCCCGCTCGCTCACAAACCCCCCCACGCGTGGCGGCGCGACAACTGATGGGGGAAACACGACAAACTTTGACGCCCCCGTCAACCCCCGAACAACATTATATACGCCAGTCACGTCAGTGGTCGAGGCTGGCCAAAATGTAATACTCGATTTTCTTTTTGGACTTTTTATTTTTGGGAATTGGAGTGGGGGTTTGGTGCTGCGTGGCGGTGCACCCTGCCCCCCTGACGGCCCCCGGCGGCGGTGCTAGGCGTAGCACCCCCCCCCCCCCCCCGGGGCCCAGGGATCCCCCGCCGTGCTGGTGGTGGCCGCCGTCGTGCCGCTTTTAGTGTGCAGTGCCATCTGATCCCCATCATGAAGAGCCCCAGGGCTGAGGGGTCGGTCCCGTTCCGGTTCGGCTCGGCACGGTGTCAAGACGTTGTGTGTGTGTGTGTGTGTGTGTGTGTGTGTGTGTGTGTGTGTGTGTGTGTGTGTGTGTGTAGGTGTGTGCGGTTCATTGTTCAGGGGATGAGGCATATTTTTAACCGCGCGCGCGCACACACACACACTCTGTTACCACGGCAGCCGCCGCGCCCCACCGTCACCTTCACGTGACTCGGAGTCGGAGAGCGGCGACGCGGGAGGGGGAGGGGGGGGGGAGTGAAAATAGACACATCGGAACGCACCGCACCGGTCCCGCGGGGACGAAGCCGCAAGCCGCGCGGGCGGACAGACAGGCAGACAGACAGACAGACAGACAGACAGACAGACAGACAGGGTTTTCGTTTTATTTCATCCCCGTCATCCCTCGTGTGACACGACCCTTCCGCGTTGCTGTGCCCCGCTGTGCCCCGCTGTGCCGCACGGCAGAGCTGGCCCTCGCCGTGTCCCAGGAAGCGAGCGGCCCTTGTGCAACCACGATCCCAGCCGCCCCTTTGCACTTCGGACTGTTATTCCTGTCGTCCGCGCGTTGACGGAAACAGGCGGCGGCGGAGGGGGGGGGGGGGAAGGCTTGTCGTCTGCCTTGTCGTCGTCTGCTGTCCGTCTATTTAAAAGAAGAAGGACGCTGAACAGCAGCGGCGCGGCGACGCCCCTGGGACACCACCTGCCGCCGTGCCGCGCCGTACACCTGTTGCCCCCGTTAGGCGGGGCACCCTAGAGGTACCCTATGCAGCTCGCTAACCCGGCAGCGACGCGTGGTCGGCTCTGGGGACGTCCCGCGGGGTGTGTCGTGCGTAACGTAATTTTTCAACAACCCCACTGAAGCTGTTTGTCGACTGCGTATCTCCCTTTTGCGTGGCACTGGCCGTGGGCCTGCCTGCGGTGGGCTGTGGCGCGCCCTGTGGTGTACCGCGGAGGATGGCGGCGGATCGGTGTTATGTAAAGGGAAGGGGGTGGCGCCTAGCCAGCCTAGCTTGTCTAGCCTTTCGGAGTGAATGAGGCCCGCGCAAGCTGCCGCCTGCCGGGCCTGGGCGGGGGCGGCATAAGGATCTGCGTAGTACTGCTCCAGCGTGTCGGAATAGAAAGGACAGGACACGGAAAAGATAAAAAAAAAAATTTGGTGGAAAAATTTTACCATTGAATTTTTCACCTTTCCTATCGAACTTTTCACCTGTAACGCTTGTAAAACGTAAAACGACTGTCTTTAAAAGTTTTGCTTATTGTGGTGTAGCATATTCACACCATTCGCACCCCCCGGCGAGAAGAGAGTGGGGCGGAGGGGGTGAATAATGTTTTTGGGGGCGCGCCGTCTGTTCCGCCTTGGTATGCGCCCCTCACGGCCTTGTCGCTTATGACGGGGTGGCACGCCCTGGGCCTCCTGGGGGCCGCGGTGGCGGTGGCGGTGGCGGTGGCGGTGGCGGTGGCGGTGGCGGTGGCGGTGGCTATCGCACGCCGGCATCAAGTTGGGGGACTTTCGGGGAGGGCGGTGGCGGCGCAGCCATCGTGTAGTGTAATAATAGTGGCACCCTTAAGCTCGGACCACGCTGCCGGTTCCGGGTTCAAACACCAGCCACCAAGTGAAAAGGTTAAATAAAGAAGAAAAACTGATCGCACCCCCGAGAGAGAGAGAGAGAGAGAGAGAGAGAGAGAGAGAGAGAGAGAGAGAGAGAGAGAGAGAGAGAGAGAGAGAGAGAGAGAGACAGAGACAGAGAAACAGAGAGTGTGCTGTATCAGGCGCCCTAGGGACGACAAGGACGTCCCCGCGCCGCAGGCCAGCCGGCGGGGCTCAGGACGTCTAGCCTAGTCTAGCCTCGTCTAGCCTAGGCGCGGCTAAGTCCAACGGGCAGGTGCGGGCGGAAGCCGTGCCGGCGGCCAGAACATTGACCCGGCCGGCCGGCGCTACCCGTGGCGGCACATGGCCACACGACAGTGAGGGTTGTGCGATTTTTCGATTGGCGATGAATTTTCAAACAGTCGATATTTCGATTGCGGTACAATCGATAATGGAATTCCAATATTTATAATGATCGATTCAATCCGAAATTCAAACCCATCGCGAACCATTACCTCTCTCCCTAATGTGACTAATTTTTACTTAAAAAGATAAAACAACGCAAAAATGCAGGAATACATCGTTAGTTTTAAAAAATATTCACGTTAAAATTACTTAATATGAACGTTTGTCACCGTAGCAGTATATCGGCCCGGTTCGATTAATCGGTCGACTTCGATTAACCGGAGCGATCTTTGATATTCGATTATCAACCGTTGAACTGCATGCACTTTCGATTATTGCGGTCACCGATCGATTGCGATTAAATGATAACAAGCGCACAGCCCTCAGGTACCACCCCCCGATCTTGTGCCCGCAGGAGTCGTTCTTCCAGTGGCTGTGCGGCGTGCAGGAGGCCGGCTGCACCGTGGCCATGCGTGTCCGTGACGGCTGGACCTGCCTGTTCGTGCCGCGCCTGCCCCAGGAGTACGCCGTGTGGATGGGCCGGCTGCGCACCCCGGACGAGTTCAAGTCCAAGTACGCCGTCGACCAGGTCAACTACGTGGACGAGGTGAGTCTGGTGTTTTGGAATAAGTTTCTTTATCGTGGTCTGGGAATGTCCGTCGTGGTGGTGTTAAGGCGGCATTAGGCGGGATCGCGTGACCTCTGCGGCGCTCCGCGGTGTAAGGGCTGACCTCTGCCCTTAAGCCCTTCCGCCCGCTCGCCGCCGCGCTGCTCCAAGTTAGTGTGCGAGGGAGGGGAGGGGAGGGGAGGGAGGAACAGCCTGGCCGGTCTGCCCGCCCCGGCCTTCCACTCCAAATCACGGCAGAAAGGGAAGGGACGTCTGGGCTGTGTTCTATTTGAGTGCCCTCGACCTTGGCCGCCCCCAGCAGCCCCCGGCCGCCCCCGGCAGCCCCTGTCCGCCCCCGACCGCCCTACACCTTCGTACGGCCCGGCCGGGGCCTGCGGACGATCGTTCCGTCCATGCTGCTGCTGCCGCTGCTACCGCTGCCGCCGCTGCTGCCCCTGCTGCCCCTGCTGCCGCTGCTGCCGCTGCCGCCGCTGCTGCCGCTGCCGCCGCTGCCGCCGACGGGGAACCAGTCCGTCTAAATCATCCACCCCTTTCCCACACACTCGCGCCGAATATACACGATCCGCCTCCCCCTTCACCCCTTTCCGCATCCCTGCGGTTGTCTTACTTTCTACCCGACTTCCATCCCACCCCACCCCTTCTCTCTTTCTCTCTCTCTCTCTCTCTCTCTCTCTCTCTCTCTCTCTCTCTCTCTCTCTCTCTCTCTCTCTCTCTCTCTCTCTCGCGCGCGCGCGCACCCTCCCTCCTATAGCAACTGGTGTGCGTATAACAAGCGGCGTAAACTATTGGCATGCGGTTTGGATTGATTTGAGTCCGTGTTTCTTTGAGAGAGAGAGAGAGAGAGAGAGAGAGAGAGAGAGAGAGAGAGAGAGAGAGAGAGAGAGAGAGAGAGAGAGAGAGAGAGAGAGAGAAACGAGGAGGAGAGATCTGCGCGTGGCAAGGGCCGGTTCCCGGGCGGGGCCGCGGGAACGCTCGTGCGAATTGCGTTGTTAGCGGTGGGGGCGCGCGGAAGACTGTCCCCGCTGTCCCCCGTCTCGTCCTGCCCGGCTCTGGAGTCCGTCACGGCCTCAGTGCTCCCAGTCTGACCAGGCCTTCAGCGCGAATTGACTGTCGGGAGTACTTTATAAGTACTTGAAACACCCGACCAAAGTTGTGGCAACTTAACTAGACTTCGTGCAGGTCCTAGTTATGATGCTAGGAGCCACCTCAAGAAATCTGGTCGAGTGGCCACAACTTTATCCCCGTCTTTCACGTTCCACCGCGAATTAACGCCCCGACTCGAGAGTACTCATAGTCTCTCTACTCCAGACCAGCGGGGGGCGTACTGCTCGTCATCGGCACAGCCAACAAGTGGGAACGGGGGCACACCTCGGCGATCTCTATCTAGAGCGTCTGCCGTCACGGTGGTCTCTGCAACACACACACACACACACACACACACACACACACACACACACACACACACACACCTGTCTGCCAAACCGTGCCGCGGCAGCAGCATAGAGAGGCGCTGTGTGGTGGCCGTATGTGTTTATATACGCGTCCCGGTGGTGGTTGGTGGTGGCCGTGCTGACGTTGGTGCTGACAACGGTGTGTGTGTGCGTGCTAAACAGTGCCGCTTCCTGGCGGGGTGGGGCACCGGACGGCGCCGCGGTCGGGGTTCGAGTACTGCCGCCGCCGCTGAAAATTTCCGGTTGTCCGTTGGCAATTTTTTGCGGTGGTATGGTAATGATTAAGACCAACGTGGGCGTGGAAAATATAAAATAAACGAAAAAAAAAATTGTGGGAAAGTGAAATACACACAAAAAAAAATACATTGTGGGAAAATAAAATACACGAAAAAGAGGGCATACGCCGATTCCCGCTAGTGTTCGAACCCAGGACCAGCACCTAATGATAGGTTGGGGTGAAGGTCACGCAGCACGCGCCACTACTTGGCAGAAGGCAAAGTAAAAAAAAATCGGAAAAAAAATATATTTTGGGTGGGACGACCGCACGTGGGGGAGACTGCGTGTGTGGGGTGAGACTGTTTTTTTTTTTTGTGTTTATATTTTTTTCAAAGCGAAATTACGGTCTGAGCGTCGCTACACATACACTAAGTTTCAGAGGAAATAAACGCAGGTGGCTGTGCTCCTCTCCTCTCTGCCCGGCTCTGCTCCGCTTTGACGGTGTTGCACGGCTGCCAAAGTGATTCCTCACCCGCACTTCACCGTTTTTATGCGGAGTGGGCGTCGGCCGGCCGCGAGCCTCGCGCAAGGCGAGGTGCGGCGCGGTGTGGCAGTCGGCAGGAAAAGTCATCACATGCCCGCCCATTGGTGTGCCGGCGGGAGGGATTTCCTGCCTGTGTGTTCCGGGGCGGTTTTCTCTCGGTCGTATCTACATCCCGTGAGGGCTTGGCCGGGCCTGGCGGGGCTGGGCATGCGGCAGCCGCGTGGCGGATCATGTCTGCCTGCCTGTGTGTTTAGCGGAGGCCGGCAATGTTTACACCCTCTTAATTGGGGCGAGGCAACTGCGGGCCAGAGTTGTGCGAGGTGGAACTGAAGTGTGTGGAACAGGGCGGGGTGTAACCGGGCGGGGTGTAACGGGACGGGGTGTAACCGGACAGGGTGTAACCGGGCGGGGTGTAACAACCGGGCGGGGTGTAACGGGACGGGGTGTAACCGGGCGGGGTGTAACCGGGCGGGGTGTAATCTGACGGGGTGTAACCGGACGGGGTGTAACCGGACGGGGTGTAACAACCGGGCGGGGTGTAACAACCGGGCGGGGTGTAACAACCGGGCGGGGTGTAACAACCGGGCGGGGTGTAACCGGGCGGGGTGTAACGGGACGGAGTGTAACGGGACGGGGTGTTACCGGGCGGGGTGTAACAACCGGGCGGGGTGTAACGGGACGGGGTGTAACCGGACGGGGTGGAACCGGGCGGGGTGTAATCTGACGGGGTGTAACCGGACGGGGTGTAACCGGACGGGGTGTAACAACCGGGCGGGGTGTAACCGGGCGGGGTGTACTAACCGGGTAGGAGTGGACCGCTCTGCCGGTGATCACGGGACACAGTGGCGCAGAGTCATGCCGGGATAACGTGCCTGCGGCGAGACCGAATTAAAATCGCGCTCTGTGAAAGGTGAAAGGCCGGCGAGGCGAAGGTGCGCGGCGGCTCTGGCTGTGCAACAAGGATGGGGAGAGAAAGAGAGAGAGAGAGAGAGAGAGAGAGAGAGAGAGAGAGAGAGAGAGAGAGAGAGAGAGAGAGAGAGAGAGAGAGAGAGAGAGAGAGAATGGGAGATGACAAACAGCACGACCTACTTTGCTGGGGTGCTGCACACTTGGCACCCGCCACCACCTGACGAGGTGAGATAGGCGGGGAGTGCTAGTTGTGCCCGCGCAGCGCAGTGTACTTGCCTGCCACCGCCACCGCCGCCGTCTCTGTGCCTCGAGGAGAAGGCAAGACCCGGACTCACGCGGCGCTGTGCGGTGGCGGCGGCGGCGGCAGCGGCGGCAGCGGCGGCAGCGGCGGTGGTGGCGGCAGCGGCGGCGGCTCCCCATCTCATCTGCAGCCCGCCGCCACTATCATGAGTGACAAGGCGACAAACGTAACGAGGTGCTCAAGTACGCGTGTGATGTTCGTCGTAGAGTCATGTGGCCCCGGCCTGGGCCGTCATCTGGTCGGCGGCGTGTCGCTGGCAGGGCCCAGCCCAGCCCAGCCGGAGGGTGACGCAACGCCTGCGCCTCGATGTGCTTATTCACCTGCCTCCCCGCCCCCCCCCTGTTTCCCGCACAGATCCTCCAACTCTCCGATTCCATGCCCATTCTTCCCTGCAATTGACAGCTATACGACGCGTTTTGTAGAGGTCTCTCGAGATTTCTACCGTGCGCGTTTCGCGGTGTGTAGGTAGATGGCATAAAACAGGGGGCAAGATTTTTGTTTGAGTTTGAACGGCGAGTCGTGGCCGCGTTGGGGGCGGGAGGGTCGTGACTGTGCACGTTAGCGCCGGGCCGCGCCTCGCGTCGCCTCGCGCGTCGCAGAAAGTGCCGCACTGCGAACTACGCCGCGCCAGCCGTTCTGTGTGCACACTCGGGAGTCGGCGATAAAAAGAAATGACTCTTGCGTTTGCTGCGCGGCTCAATGGAACTTTGATTATATATACATATATATATATATATATTTATAAAAATTTTAATGCGGACGCGATTTCTCATAGTGGCCTGTTTAGGCGCGGCGCCGGCTGGGGCTGTGTTTGCGCAGATGACGACCCTCGGCGGGGCGCTGCCGGTGCCGCACTGCCGGGGACACAGTTTTGTTGCGGAGGGAAGAGAAATCAATCGGCCTGCGGCCCGGCCCGGCGCTCAGCGTGGGCTTCGGCCTCAAGGCCGACCCCGGAGGTGGGGGAGCGGGGGGGGGGGGCAGCCGGGGGAGCGATACAACCCCGGGGAGGCTGCGGGTGGAGGTGGCGGTGACCCTGGCCGGCGGCGGAGGGGGGGGGGGCAATGTTTGCTGTTTTTGCCCCGAGATTAGTGCCGCCGTCTTACCTTCCCCCCCCCCCCCTTTGCCGTGGAGAAGTTGTGTTTGGGGTGCCGTGCTGCGGCAAGTGGCTAGGGGGGGGGGGCACCTCTGTATGGTGGTGGCGTTGCGTGCTTTCGGACTCGAGCCGACGTTTTGGTGTCAGAGGCCCGACAGAGGCCGCTACCGCCGCAACGTGCCTGCGTGTGCAGTCCGGCTGTGGCGTGATGTCCCCCCCCCCCCCCCCGAGGCCGAGCGCACACTCACTATGAGAATGAAAGAGTTACAATCATCGCCCAATTTGGGTCGATAAGGGACTTGAAGAGGCTGTTCTGAGAACTTGGCCTTGCGTTGAAGATTTGCGTCCTGAGTTTGGATTCAGCTTGACACCAAAAATGGATTTCGGATTGGAAAATGCAGAAGTCCATTGTTAGAGCTTATCGCGACCACCCCAACTCATATCTTCCACATTTGCGACGAGAAAATGTCATGTCTGACCCCAAATCCTAAATGTGGGGGCCAGGTTTTCAAAACAGTCCCGACATTGGTCCATGGTTATGGCAGTATGATTCTCAGTGCTGCAGTAACACGGCGGACTGTCCGGGGACTGCCACCCGGCGTCGGCTCCCGCCCCCTCCACCGCCTCAGCCCGTGCGATGGAGAGAAAGTCCAGGCGCGGCTGGTGGGGTGTGGTGTGGTGCCCGCCTGGGCACTGAGCACGGCTCCCCTCCCAGGGCGCCCGATGGGTAGGCCGCACCGGTACCGTACGCGCACGCGCGCTGTGCGGGCTGCATACCCTGGCTCTCACAGGCGCTCGTTCGTCATGCTCTGCTCAGTGCCTCCGCGATGCGAGCGCTTGCATTGGATTGCGGACGCATAAAGAATGCTGCCCCAAAGGCAGTTTCCATGAAAATAAATACAACTCAATTTCATGCGTCATTGCGCTTTTGGGTTTCGAGGCGAATTGAATATTTCCTGCCGGTGGCCGGGTAGCAGAGCGTTTCCGTTTTCCGCACAGCCGAAGGGTGCCTGTCTCTGTCTCTCTCCCACCAGTGCGCGCTCGGGAGCTCCCTCCACTCCCTCCCCGGTCGCGGAGCGCCATGGTCGAGAGAGCAGCGGCCGCCCGCTGGGCCTCGGCAGCCCGGGCCCCCCACCAGGTCTGCCAGTGCGTCTGTTTAGGTCCCCGCCGCGCGGCCGGGCCCCGGTACAGAGAGCCGGGCCGGGAGAGGTCGGTCCGTGCGCCTGTTGTGTCCCGAGGGGCGCAGCGGGCGACGGGCGGGAACCCTTCGGGAACCCTTCGGGAACCTGCGGGACCTACGGGAACCCACGGGAACCTACGGGAACCTTATGGTCTGCGAACAGGTCGCCCTGCGTGGCGAAGGAACTCCTAGGAAGAGACTTATGGGTGGCCGCTCAATAATATTTCGGGAACCCTGAATTTGAAGCGGTGAAGAGAAGGTGAGTTGTATCCGTCTGCTGTCTCGGCCCAGACCCGCCGGATCTTACCTGATTTACGGCCGCCGGTCTTCATAAACTGCGCGCCGCCACCCGCGGCAGTACGGTGGGACGGGCGCCGTTTGCAATGCAGAACGACATCAACGGACACTTTATCTGCGGAACTTTCCGGCCTCCCCTCCCTCCCCCTCCATGTGCGCCGCACTGCTCAAAGTCAGGAACCTGTATCGGGACACATTATCAATTCGCAAAAGGCCGCATCTTTTATTCGCCATTTGACCTTTGTCGCCCCCCGCCACCACCTCCACCGCCGCCTCTCAGTGACGCTAGCCGGCCCCAAGCACATTGCAAAACAAAACGTTTTCGAAGTCGGACAAGGCGGCGAGACACGATCCCCCCCCCCTCTGTCGTCCGTACATAAACAGGGGGGAAACGGGTTCAGATTCCCAAGAACCACAGTTTTTGCAGTAGGAACAATTTTGTACCAAATCGCGTTACTGCTGGCAAAAGTTGTGGCGTTTTTTGTGTTTTAAAATTAATTTCTCCAGCAAAATCCATCGTTTAACAAACACTTCTCGCTCCTCGGCCGTGCTTTGAGTCGAGCCCTTATACTTTTCCTCCCACTTTTACGCTCCGGATTTCTGTCACAAACCCGCACCCGCGCACAGACGTGGGACGTGGGAACATTCCACCCCGGAGCCCCAGCCCCGGTATATCTCTGCAGAACTGGGCCCGGCCCTGGGCTCCGCCGGGCTCCGTTGGGCTCTGCTGGGCTCTGCTGGGCTCTGCTGGGCTCCGCTGGGCTCCGCCGGGCTCCGCTGGGCTCCGCTGGGCTCCGCTGGGCTCTGCTGGGCTCTGCTGGGCTCCGCTGGGCTCCGCTGGGCTCCGCTGGGCTCCGCTGGGCTCCGTTGGGCTCCGCTGGTCTCCGTTGGGCTCCGCTGGGCTCCGTTGGGCTCCGCTGGGCTCCGCTGGGCTCCGTTGGGCTCCGCTGGGCTCCGTTGGGCTCCGCTGGTCTCCGTTGGGCTCCGCTGGTCTCCGTTGGGCTCCGCTGGGCTCCGTTGGGCTCCGTTGGGCTCCGCTGGGCTCCGCTGGGCTCCGCTGGGCTCCGCTGGGCTCCGTTGGGCTCCGCCGGGCTCCGCTGGGCTCCGCTGGGCTCCGTTGGGCTCCGCTGGGCTCTGCTGGGCTCCGCTGGGCTCCGTTGGGCTCCGCTGGGCTCTGCTGGGCTCCGCTGGGCTCCGTTGGGCTCCGCTGGGCTCCGTTGGGCTCCGTTGGGCTCCGCCGGGCTCCGCTGGGCTCCGCTGGGCTCCGTTGGGCTCCGTTGGGCTCCGCTGGGCTCCGCTGGGCTCAGCTGGGCTCCGCTGGGCTCCGCTGGGCTCCGCTGGGCTCCGCTGGGCTCCGCTGGGCTCCGCTGGGCTCCGCTGGGCTCCGCTGGGCTCCGCTGGGCTCCGCTGGGCTCCGCTGGGCTCCGCTGGGCTCCGCTGGGCTCCGCTCCCAAGGACGCAAGTGTGATTTGCTGGGATGGGCCTCTGGTCTGGTGTGCTGCGGCCCGGAGCCCAGCCCAGCCCATCCGAAATGTCACGCGGTCGGGGGGTCGATATTCCGGAGGGAAATGTGGAGGGGGTACTACAGTGGTGCCCTGTACCGCCTCCCCAGACCTGCCGCGCCCGTGTAATGTGCTGCTCGGACCAAATGAAACAGTCGAGGTTTGTTTCCCCGCGGAACCTGGAAATCTATTCGTCCTTGTTCGCCCTTAAGGTTATTTTTTTTTATTTTTTGGAGCAATATTTTACATATTGGCCGCGGCCAGTGCGGCACGCCTGCGCTCTATCAGGGCCTTACATCACACATCGCACCATTCTCTCCCTCTCGCTCCCACTTGTATCAGACTCATCAGTGCGTCAGCGCGGCTCTCGTCCCCACGGCTCGCACCACCGCGACCGGTCTCGTGTCGTGGTGAAATTTAAGGGTGAGGCGGATAGGAGCCCTTCGCTTATCAAACGGGGGTGATAGTGTGCGATAGCAGGGCACGTGTAGTGGTGGTGCGGTGACAGTATCCGGACTGGCGGAACCCGATACCCGAACAGGGGGCCACGTGATGATAAAAAAAAAATACCCTCTTTGCAGACTCAGTCATCTGGTTAACTAACGTGGTAAAATATGCTAGGTAGATAAAAAAAAACATATTCGAAAATTGGAGAGCATCAGTTGAGTTTCTGACAGTGTGATTGGCATAGGGCAGCTGCTGAAGGGTGTTGATTTTATTTTAATTTTTTCCTTTTCGTGCGCAGGGGGAAAGTTTTCAATTTTTGTTCCTCAACAAAGTTTTATAAAACCGGCCAAAATGAAAAAAAAAAAAGAAAAAGAAAAATGGAACTGTCGAAGCTGACGGGCCGGGCCGGTCCCTCCGGGTCCGCCTCGCCGCCACCCAGGCCTTGTGCGTATCTGACATTCTGATAACCCTTCAGCTCCCTCCTGCAGATCGATATGACCGGCCGGGCTCCGACTGTGTGTCGTGATCCGGAGGAATCGTCGTCCTGCACGGAAGCGGCGGTAGTCCGAGGCCGAGTCACTGCAGCGGGGTCAGGCCGACGAAGCCTCCGCACCATACCCCGCGCTCGAGCGCTCTGCCCCGGTGTCTGCTGCGAGCCCAGAACTCTCTGGACTCGCAGACGCATTCGCGCTGCCTCCCCCGGCGGCCACGCCCCGCCACGCCCCGCCACGCCCCCGCCTGGCAGCCCCCAGCGCGGCCCGGAATCGATACGACTGTCAGCTTCGGCTCCGCTGCCGCCCACGACAGCCCTGCCCTGTCATGCCCAGCCCTGCCGCTGGTAGCAATGAACTGGAACGAGACCGTTTAGTTTCCATGCTGGGCGGCTCTGTTCACCGCCTCGCTTTACGTACATATTTAAATAACCTCCAGAATCCCCCCCCCTCCCATGAATATTTGTCTCATTTCGTTTGTGGTGGTGGTGGAGGTTGTGGTGGTGGGGGAGGCGAAATATCAGTGCTCATGTGTTATCAAATACAAAGTCACACGTTACGTGCGCGTGTCTGGCCGTGGGCATGTGTGTGTGTGTGTCTGCGATAACTTTCATTGACATTGGCGCAGCAGCAGCTGTGGCGGGGGCAGGTTTAACAGTTTTGAGTACGATATGAAACGGTAGGTGCGACGGGTGCGGGTTACACGGGACCGTTATCTGCCGCTGCTGCCGCTGCTGCTGCAGATCGGGATTGCCGCCGTTTACACGCCGCAGCTGCCGCAGCTGCCGCAGCCCCTCCCCCAATCTCTTGTTGGATAACTCTCGCCCGCCAGCCAAATATTTGGCTCCGGAGCCGCGCGGCTCACACAGCCAGAGTGCCAGCAGCGGTGACAGTGGCAGCACTCTCATGGCTATGGCTCATATGTCGCGAGGAAGTTTCGTCAGCATAGTACTTAGTAGTATTCTAAAGGGTCGGGAAAAAAATTTGGGAGGCTCTTTTCCCGAACTTGTGTTTTCCCCCTTTAGTTTTCCTTTTTTCCCCCTTTGTGATTTTCCCCCCTTTTTATTTGTGTTTTTCCCCCCGTTTGCGTTTTTCCCTTTTCTTTTTCCTTTTTTCCTCCCCCTCCCAGTTAAGCGGCACGATCGCAAGTTTTCCGTGTTTTTGCTGGCGCTGCGCCGCTCGGGCCGTCGCCGAGGCGCCTATAATACCGGTCCGCATAGATAGGATTTTTGTTGCGCCGCTGCTCTTTTCAAGGCCACGACGACGAAAGCCTCCCTCTGTCCACGGCGGCCAGCGCTCGATTAGTACTGCGACTCACGGTGGTCCCCCCGCTGAACCCCCCCCCCCCCCCTCTCTCAAAAGACCGTTTTACGCGCGGAACGGACACTGTATATACGCCCGCCCACACAATGTGCCACACGGTCCCGAAAGAAGGGGGGAGGGGGAGGGGAAGGGGAAGGGGGGGGGGGGTTGTGGGAAGAGGATAGCAGGCACGTGTTAAAGTACGTCACGCTCGGGATCTCTTTTATTTTATTTGCAAATGACGATGACCGCAAGTATGTGTGCGCCGAAGCGGAGTCAGTTCTGCGATATGCTCGCGTGGGAGATGATTTTTCTTTATTTGTTCGGCCAAATTCCAATGGTTGATGAAAGCGGCGCCAGGTGTGCTCTTGTTGTGCAATTGTTTCACTGGCACTTTTGGCACCGCGAGTCGCTTCCTGGGGGTCGCAGCATCAGTGGTGCGGGGCGGCAGGAATGCAGGGGGACACCAAGGGCGTGTGCGCAGTGAGAGCTGAGCCGGGGGGAGAGAGTAGGATCCCGAGGGATACCCGGGGGGCCGTGAGCCGTGAGCGAGGCTGGAGGCTATTCCTGTGTATCACACTGCCACCCCGGAGAGTCCCTCGGCCAGCACCTCGGCGCCATCTAGCGGCAGCAACGTCGCTAGAGAGAGAGAGAGAATAAGACCGGCCGGGTGGCCGTGTCGTGGGTTCGAGCCCAGCCGGGAGCCGGCCGCTTTTGGTATGGTCCTTGCATAGAAGGAATTTTCATTGTTTGGCGTATTGCGTGCGCGCTCACACGGAAATTAACTGTCCCTTAGAGGAGGAGGGGAGGGGGGGGGGGCGGCCTTGGCCTTTTATGCCGCGCCACCCCTTCCGCCCCGCCGTCGCCGCCGCCGCCGCCCCCACCCCGCCGCCGCCACCCCCGGCCCGGGGGCTGGTCGATATAGGCCCGAATGCTGCCCGGGCAGGGGCTCATCGGCCCGGCCCGGCGCACTGGCCGCGCCGTGCCGTGCCGTGCCGTGCCGTGCCGTGCCGTGCCGTGCCGTGCCGCGCCGCGCCGCGCCGTGCCGTACCGCGCCGTGCCGTGCCGTGCCGTGCCAGTGCCAGTGCTCCCCTGCACATGTGGGTCAGGTCGCGGCAGAGGGCTACGTGGCTCTGCACTTGTGCCCCACCCAACACAGGGCCGGCAGGACGTGCCAGCGCGATAGCCACCTGAAGCCAGAGAGCTCGAGGTCTTTTGCTCCCCTGCGCTCGGCTGCACTGCACCTGAAATATGTTTTGCAATGACGGTGAAAATTTTGCGATGATCAGTGGTGTACTTTTCTACTACAAGTGTCATCAAAGTTTGCAAAAAAAAAAAAAAGAACAAACATTATTTTGCTGAATATTGCGCAATGATATGATCGTGACTTTGAGAAGACACAGTGCCTTTGGGCAGCAGCGTAAGGCTCAATACCTCGCGTGTGTTTCGATAACGCCGCTTGGGCTCGGCACGTGTGCAATAATGCCACATTTTGCGGCCGGGGTCGTGTTGTATATCTCTCGAGATGGTATGTGCTTGAGATGTGTGCTTGGGGCCGGGCCGGGCTGGGCTGGGCTGCTCTGAGGCCGCCTCTCTCCGTCGCAGTTATTATACAATCCCCAGCAGCAGCGTCACGTATCGGAAAGCATATATACCAGGCAGCAGCAGCTTTAATTAAAAGAGGAGTATCTGGCTGGCGTGTCTTCAAGGTCACGGCTAGCGGGGAGAGAGGGGGATCTAACGGCAGATAATGCGGGGCGTACGAGTCGCAAATTCGCCGCGCCGTCGCAGCCGCCGCCGCGCACTGTACACCCGTCTCGGCCGGCCTAGATAGCGCCATGCGCGGCGGCATGACCACGTGACGAACCGGCAGCAGTATTTTGACGAGGCTCGCAGCACCAAAACACGACTGTCTTGCTGCTGCTGCTGCTGCTGCTGCTGCTGCTGCTGCTGCTGCTGCTGCTGCTGCTGCTGCTTGCAGACGCGACACAATTCATGCGCGGGCTCCATGTCGTTAAACAGGTTGGGGGGGACAGCTCGGAACAGTGGATTTTATTGTTGATTTTCTTTTGACCGGTATAATTTCGATTTTTGGCTCTTGGTTCCGCGCTTACAGGATCGTACGAAAAATATAATAACTGTTCGCTATATAAATATAAATTCTCTCTCTCTCTCTCTCTCTCTCTCTCTCTCTCTCTCTCTCTCTCTCTCTCTCTCTCTCTCTCTCTCTCTCTCTCTCTCTCTCTCTCTCTCTCTCTCTCTCTCTCTCTCTCTCTCTCTCTCTCTCTCTCTCTCTCTCTCTCTCTCTCTCTCCCTCTCTCTCTATCTTTCTATTTATCCATCTATCTATCTATTGCAGTGTGGCTTTTCCTGCCGCGCCCGCTATGGCCGCCGCCGTGCAAGCCGATACACTTATTGTGAAACGCGAGTCCTATGAGCGACGCATCGCCCGCCTCGGAATGTAAAACCGCCTATACGACAAGCGGAATGCAAATCTCGGAGGTTTCTTTTGTCCAGAAGACTGAAGCGACAAGCACCCAAGACGACGACACTGCATGCAGGACGGGCGCCTGCTCCGTCTTATGGTGGCCCCTGCAACCGGGTAGCTAGGCAGTCCCGCCACGCACGCGCGCGTAACGGGTGTGCCTACCTCCCAGGCGATTGCTCGGAGGAAAAAGTCCGAACAACGGTCCAAGATTTAAAAAAAATCATTGTTGTTGGAAGCCAGCCTGAAAGGAAACTTTCGCGAATTTTGTCCACTGCACACACACACACACACACACACACACACACTCAGTGACAAGGACGTCTATTGGGTACTGCTACGCAATCAGTGGGCTGCCAGGGGAGAGGCGCTACCTGGTGTCGCCCCTCGAGCATTTGCATAGCGCGCACGTGAGGGCCGCCGCCTCAGGAAAGAACGCAACAACAAAAAATTTGAACTTTCACATGTTTTTGCCGTGGTTGCTTAAGGAGGCATATTCATGGCAGCGCAAGAACCTTTTTCTTTCTTATTTTAATGGTATTTGAAGTATAGGCGGTCGTGGTGACCAGCGGTACTCACTGCGGCAGTAGCGGCGGTGGCGGCAGTAGCAGCAGTAGCGGCAGTAGCGGCGTGAGGGGCCAACACCTGTCGGGAGCTATTTCAGTGTAACGTGTGGCGCATAGCGAACAATGTGTAAATACAGTTTTAGCCGGCCGCCGCGCCGCGAAAAAGGTTTGCCGGTTCGGTCGGCGGCAAGCGGGCGGCCGGCGGGCGGCCGGCGGGCGGCCGGGCCAGTGTGCACGTGGGCGCCGTGCCGTGTGCGTGTCGTGTCGTGTCAGCAGGTCGGCGGGCCGCGTTATTCGCAGTCAGCGCGCAGCGCTGTAGAAATATTTATCGCTAGTTCACGACCGCATCCTCGGCTTGATTTGAAAACGATTAAGACGCGGCGTCGCCTGAGAGAGAGAGAGAGAGAGAGAGAGAGAGAGAGAGAGAGAGAGAGAGAGAGAGAGAGAGAGAGAGAGAGAGAGAGAGAAAGAGAGAAAGAGAGAAAGAGAGAAAGAGAGAGAGAGAAAGAGAGAAAGAGAGAAAGAGAGAAAGAGAGAAAGAGAGAAAGAGAGAAAGAGAAAGAGAGAAAGAGAGACAGACAGACCGACAGAGAAATGCTTCAGCGCAATATTTTTTGCACGGGAAAAGAAGATGTTACTTGGGCGGGTCGTTGTCCGAATTTTCTCGAGCTTAGCTGTGTTGTGCGCACTGCCGTACACAATCCAGTTTGGGGCTTTTAATTTATCTGCACGCTGTATACATATGCCGGGCCCTCCCGAACGCACGGGGCCCACCCGGGGCCCACACGGGGCCCACACGGGGCCGTGCCCGGGCAAAGGTTCAGTGCTCGCCCCAACAGCGTGACTCTTGGGTGCCGTGCCGCCGTGCTTGTCCATACCTCCGGAAGGGGGCCGGGGCCGCCGGGGGGGCTCCACGTGCCGACTGGGGTCTCTGGCCTCTCACCGGCCTGGAATGTGTGTGTGTGTGTTTGTGTGTGTGTGTGTGTGTGTGTGTGTGTGTGTGTGTCCGCAATGTCCTCTGCACTAGGCTAGAGAGTCCACGGGGGTTCGTGCTACTCTGCAGGGGGGCGAGCAGAAGATTTACTCTCGGAATGAAAGTACCGAACGGAAGCCAAATAACAGCAGAGTGGCTGGCTCAAAACAGCGGACACACGTGACACGTCATTTGAGGAAGTTGGCCACAACCACCGAGGTGGAATAAGAGACGATAGTGCAAATAAGAGGCGTTTTCCTCTCGCGTTGCGTGCGCGCGCGCCCGCGAGTCTTACCTCGAGGCGGCCATTTTTATATCGCATTATTTCAACTCGTTCATCCTATACTGCGCCACCGCCGTCGATCGTGGGTTCGAATCCTAGCAGCAGTGGCATGACACGCACCCTCCCCCTCCCCTCCTTGAAGTAGGCTTGTGTCCCGAACTTTTACAGAACTTCCTCCACAGAGCGGCAGTGTCTTCTGGAACGCACCGCCCCCTTTCCTTTCCTCCTCCGTGTTGTGTGTGTGTGTGTGTGTGTGTGTGTGTGTGTGCGCCGCGTTGGCGCTGTAAGACGTGCTGCCAGCGCGCTGCTAGACAAGGTCATGCTTATGGCTTTTGGCGGGCCGGCTGCGTGAGCGAGCTGCTCGACTGTATTCGGCGGCCCTCCACGTCGCACACACAGGCACAGCCACGACATTGTGGGAGTGGAAAAGTTTAGCAAAGTGTCTCTTCGTCCGGGCTGGGCTGAGCTGGGCTGGGCGGAGGCTGGGAGGAGGCTGGGAGGCGTTTATGGATTGGGAGAGGGAGGGGGGAGGGGAGGGGGCTGGACTCACTCTGGACTCGCGCTAAACGGCGGCGACGGGATACTGCCGTGCCTTGTTTGTTGTTGTTGTTGTTGTTGGTTTGCAGTGCCCGCCCGCTCTTTGTTATTGTTTTTGCTTTTACGCGGATTATATCGCGGTGTGTATCTCCCCATTATGTTTGAGGAGGTCGGGTCGGGCGCAGCAGGCAGCCGGGATTCTCGGGGCTGGGCTCTGCCGAGGGCTCTGCTGAGGGACGATCAATGACAAGGCTGCTGCTTGTTATCAACACCACTGACTTACTCCAGGGGGAGAAAAAAACGAAAAGAAAACCTCAGGAATTTATTTTAAAGTTCAGTCTTATGCGTGTGTAGTTTTTTTTTTTTTGATTCGCACTCACGCTCATGCGGGCGTGGTTTTTCTAATAACATGGAGGGGGAGGCGAGGGGGTGGTAGGCGCGGATATGTCTCTGTGACCTTGAGTCGTCCCCACCGTGAGGGGAGGCACGCAACGCGTCCGCTCTCTCTCCCTCTCTGCGCTCTCTCCTCCGCGCTCTCTTCCTCCGCGCTCCCCCTCTTTCTCGCTCCTTTCTACCCGCCCCCCTCTCTCCTCTGCTCGCTCCATTGCGGCCGGTGGGAGGTATAGGCCGTCCCGCTCCGCACTGGCGCGCTGCGGGCTTGCCTACCCCGAGGTTCGCAGGCGCTGTCCCTTGCGGCCGCCGTCAGCCGCCGTGGAGATGCCATGCCGTCCACAAACCACCTGACAGGGTTCGTTCCAGACGGGGGAGGGAGAGCGTTGCGGGAACCGTCTTTGTGGGAACGAAAAATGTCTGGAAATATTTTTCAGAATTTTGCCGGAATTTTTCCGGAACTCGAAACAACTAAACAGAACCTACCGCAACCGGGAGACGGACTCTTGTCCAGCCCGTGCTGATGGAGAACCACGTGGTTTGTGGACGATGGGATGAGTTATCTCTCTGCGCCGACTCTGTGACCCCCGCGGCCGTCATTTTGCTCGTTACTTATGTAACGCCCCTCCTCGGGGATCGTCGCCGTGCGGGGTGAGGCGGGGCGGGGGGCCTTGTGCGTCTGCGTGCCCCCCGGCCTGCGCCCTCTGCCCCCGCTGCCCCCGGCCGCCCCCCCGGCCGCTCCCCCCCCTCCCCGCCGCAGATATGTGCGTTATGTCAGGCGGCCTATGCTATCACCACCTTGCGCACCACGCCGTTACCGCGTGCTGCCCGCAGAGTGTGTTTTGTTTCCGGCCGTGTTTGAGGACCTTTGGCCGGCACTGCAGCAGCAGCAGCAGCACTGTCACGTGGCGTAAACAACACAATACACACACACACACACACACACACACACACACACACACACACACACACACACACACAGGCCGAGTCCGGGTGATGTGGGCCACACGCTGCACTCTGCACATTGTAACGTGTGTGCCGCACCGCTGCACACATGATCCGAAGGGATCCCCGCTATCGCGGCCGCTATCGAGTCTTAGCCATGATGATACCAGACGGATCCCACTCCTCCCTCCCCTCCTCTCCGTTGGGGACGGGACTTTGCGCGCGTCTTTGTTTTAATCTGGTTTGGCAGTCCGAGTGTAAAGGTGTGGTAACACGGCCCGAGTTATGACTGCGCTGTGTATCTCGCTCGCAATTCAGTTTCGCGCTACAAATTAGTCCTTGTCTTATCTGCCCCGTTTATGAGTGGCAATTGTAACTTTCGGTTTTAAAATGGCCGGTGTGTGTGTGTGTGTGTGTGTGTGTGTGTGTGTGTGTCAGGTGATACACCACCATATCGCAAGGCGGGGCCGGCGGGGCCCAAAGGCTGCTCCACCGGGCTCCTTTTTATTGTTTTATTTTTGAAATAATCTCGCCAACCGACGCTTTGCAGCGTGTCACCCACGTTGTGCAGTCGACAAGGTCGCCTCTGTTTACCCCTCACCACCAAATATCAAATTGCAGGACTCTTTTTCCGTCCGATTGCTGCTCTCAAACATTATTTTAAAAATAAGTACGGGACGCTACGGCTGGGACCTGTCCGAGGACCTGTCCCTCACGGTGATGCTCCCACGCGCCCCGCCCACGCCCCGCCCACGCAGCGCCACGCCGCGCCACGTCTCACCACGCGGCACCTGATACAACACCGGCGCCCGCCGTTTGTTTTGGCTCTTTGATTGACAGAGTTGATTAATCGTCTATTTTTGGGGCGCGCGTCTTCTGTTGCAGATCCCCGAGGTGCTGCGTTGTCTGGGAGCCGCCGAGCTGCTCACCTTGGTTCGTATAATTTTTTACGGGGGAGGAAATGGGAAATTTCATTTTGTATTCCTGATCCCTTCCAAAAAATATATAATGATGAGCCCTTCTTTTTTCAAACCGTCCTCATCATCTGATGATCTGTTACCACTCCTTTTTTTTTGTGGCGACGACCAATAAAATTCTCGAAAGAAGTGTGTATTTTTTTTTTGGTAATTTTTTTTTAGAGGGGTGATGATGGGGAGGGGTCACGTCCATCTGATAGTGTATCTCGTGTTATGACACGAAGCGACTTTTTCTTTATCGCATATTGACATCTTATGTTTGCTTTTGTTTACAGTGTGGCATCAACTCGGATAGTGGGCTCACTTGCAAAGCCGCCACTTTCGATGGCATAGACAAGTAAGACCACATTTCTGTCGCCACTCCCAGCGTCCTGTAGAATTACACGGGTGCTCACAGCAGCATCCCATCTGGCTCGAATTTGCTCTTGACGTATAGATTTGTTTGTGCTCTGATTGCAGGTTCAAGGTTAACAACACCGTTCTTCACCCTGTCATATCAGAATGGTAAGTTCCATCGGTGTTCACTGTTCACGCCTGCGCAAGTAGCGCAAGGTCCTGGATTTTGGTTAACGTTTTTTTATTGGAGCGTTGTTAAGGCGTCGTCCATTAAGAGCGTTCGAATTTTCTCGCACCTTTGTGACGGCGACTGTCGACGCCGAGCGCCAGTGAATGCCGAGGAAGGCCAGCCCGCACGACACGCGTGCTCGCAGAAGTCGTGGTTGCCTACCTAGCAAGCGCTGTTCGTACTCAGACTGTCCAAATGCGGAAGGGTCTCGGAGCCCCGTCATTGTTTGACTTTCCCGCGACCAGAACCTCGTGTTTGTTTGCGCTGCCGCGCCATCTATCGGCGTCGTGTTGAAGCAGGTCGACAGCTGGTGAGGGCTACCAACCGTACGGCGCTTTCGTTCGCCCTCGTCTTTAATAGTTTTCAACATTAGGAAATGCGAAAAAAACGGCGAGTGTCTTTACACTACCTGCTCCGAGTGCAGCCTTCGTTATTCGCGTCGCTTTCAGCGATCCGCTGACCGCGGCTGTCGCTGCGTTGAGAGGGAAGAAGAAAGTGTTGATTGTGTCAGTGGCCACCAGCATCAGCTGTTTTGCAGACATGGCTCCTCAATGAGAACAAATTTTCACGAACACATCCCCCCCAAAAAACATCCAGGTGCGAAATCTGTTAGTGATCCGCTTATATCCCGGACGAGAAGCAAGTTCCGGACAATGTCCATGGGGTTGGCGGGCCAGCTTGCCAACCGGGGCGGGAAGTACCTGATGAGTGCTGTGCTAGTGCCACCTAACCTGTGCGTCTGCAGAAGAGGTGGGAGTGGGAGGGTTTGGGTCCGCCGGGTAGCAACGAGCTCCCTTGCGCTCCACGATGAACGGGAGCGGGGCGACCGGGAGCGGGGCCGGGACGACCTCAAGCACACCATCATCCTGTCACAGAACGGTCGCCACATCCAGGAGCTCCCCGTGATCGTGAGGAAGGCCAAGTTAACGCCCGCGCTCTGGGAGGAGGAGCCGGACCCGACCAGTTACACGGATGACAAGCCCCCTGTCCTGCACTTCCCCCCCGACGAAGAGGAACTGGCTGAATTGCAAGGCATACTGAAAAGCTGCCGCACCTTGAAACACCTCCTTGACCTGATTTGGGATGTGCCAGCGGAGGAGCTCACTCCGGTGGTGTCAGTTGAGATGTTACGGAAGCTCATTGAACTTGAGAATAATCAGCACTACCGCAGGAAAACCCCACCTAATAACGGTGTGGAAGAAAAAGAGAGGAACAGCCAGAGGGATGCTGTCGTATGTTCACTTTTAGAAACAATTGTTACGTGCGGAGAACCCAGACTCATTCTTGAGTCTTTGAAGATAATTACGAGAGATATGACTAGAGCAGCTACCCGTAGCAATAATTCTTGGGTAGGCTTTTATCGTGCTCGGTTAAGTCATGAAGCATTAATTTTGGCAACTGACACCAAGTTCTCTATTTCACAACTTTGTGAAATTGCCCATGCCTTTTCTTACATATACAAAAATGACTCTGAACTCACAGACATGCTTTGGGTTGGGTTTGAAGCCAAATCTGCAGAGATTGATTCATCAAATATTGTGGAAGTATTCAGAGTCCTGCCTCTCTTTAAAAAGAGCAGGAAAGTTGTCTTCGTGGATGCAGAAACAGCATTTCTGGAAGTATGCTGGAGTCTCTCTGGATCTTCAATGGCAGAGATTATGGGCAGCCTTCATGCATGTAAAGAGGTACATTCTTGTATTGTAGTTAGTACTATCCATTTTAAAGCATGTCATGTGAGTTCTCTCTGATTTGTTTTCTTCAAATTACAGGCTGGCCATAGTCCATCTGAACGCTTGCTAGCTGAAGTATCACACTGGATTGCCACAAATATTGATGCCATTACTGAAGAGGAGTTAATTGATATAGTTGCTGCTCTCTGTGGTTTGGATTATAGTAGCCCGAGGATTGTTCAGAGTTTAGAAAAATATGTTCAAACACACAGTCAGGTTTGTATGCAAATAAATAATTTGAAATATCCTATGCTTTAAATATCTTGCTTTGAAGAAATAATATTATTTTTGTTTATTTTTTTCCTTCTTTTTAGAGCTCTGAACTGTTTGCAAGTATAATGGAATTTTGCTCTAAATTTCGTCTGCGGTCTTCAGCAATACTAGAAACGTGTGCCAATCATGCTATTAACAACAGCTCCTCAATGTCTCCTGTTGTTTTAAAATCAATATTTTCTCCCTTTGGTCACTTACACTATCATCCTTCTCAGTCAAGCGTATTCCTTGATGCTGTTGAGAAATCTTTTGGAGAAAATTTTGTTAGATTTAGACCAGAAGATGCCACTGATGTGATTTTGGCATTTATATTTCTTAATCGTTACCCCGTGAAGTTTGTTAGTAAAATTTTTAATTCTCATTTTCTTGATCGCCTTGATTCCTGCCAAAATGAGGAGACTGTGAAATCAACTCAGACAAAGTTGAAGGTGTTTGATATGGCTATGACCTTAGATTGTGAAGATTATAAGGGTCCTTTATTACCAAGGGAGAGCAATGTAAAATCAATGTGGCTGGATAAAAGACTGACTAAAATAATAGAAGCTGTGATTGCTTCTTTAGAGAAAATTGCTGGAGGAAACCAAAAAATAAGTCAATTTGTGTTGGTGAATGGCATGCCTGCCGTTTCTTTATACATTGTAGATATCCTTTTGCATCCAAGTACACCAACATCACAAAAGGAAGGAAGACTCTCATTAACTGAAGAAGAACGTAGATCTAGTATTGCGTTTCTCATTCATGTTCCTGAACATTACTGTGCTCAGATGGATCACTTGACAGGACCTCAAGTGCTAAGGCACCATCATTTCAACAAACTAGGATTAAGCACTGTTAAATTAAGGTATGATGTTATGTCAAGATTGCTTCCTCACCAGAGATCCCTGGAAAGGTATTTGCAAGAGAGTTTAAGGGCTGCTAGAGGAAAGAAAGCCAAGCAGTGAAATGTTTCAAATTGTATAATATGTGAGTTAATTGAACATTTCATTTGTGTGGGGTTGTTGGATGGTATCAAAGTAAATTGTGCACCATGTTTGTATTTTTGACTTCAAAATAATCTGAACTGTGAGTAGTGTATGATGTGCCTTAGTTATTTTTTAGTACCAAGTGTACAAAAATTTTGTTTTAACTTCTATATTCCAGTTGCGAAGTCTTTATGAAGTTTGGAAGTCAAAGTACTCACTGCAACAAATCCAATTCAAAAATTCAACTTCTGATCACGCACAATTTTAACACATTGATTTCTTCTTCAATTATTTTACTGGTTTACTATTTAAAAATTATATAGTATGCTTGTGACCAGAAGCAATCTTTTTGTTCTGTGATAGTCCTTTGTTAAGCTCATGACAAATTGTCCTTGAGGGGAAGTGCTGTTTTTGTTGAATGTATCCTGATTGGGTATTGTTCTTTTATTCATTTCGTTTAGACTGGCTGCATTTGTCTGCATTCATTTGGCATGGAATATTTGTTTTAGAAATCCCTGTTTTCTGTAATTGCTTTGTAGAAATGTTGTCAGCATAACTGTGATATTATGGATAGTGCCTCCAAAGCCAAAAGTACCTTTGGGACAGGTTGCATATTATAGCTAGTCCAAACATATTTCCGACCTTTCTAAAAGCCACTTATCAAAATTATATTTATATAGGAACTGATCAATCAGTATAAAATAAATTTTAGTTTATATAATTCCTGCGTATTCTAATTTTCTCTTTAAAAAGACTAGTCTGGGAGTTGTGGAGTTCTGTTCTACATTTCGTTTCAATATGTACGAGCCATATGTTCATAATGCTACTCGGCACCTTTATGTTGAGTTATATTGAAGTTCATCTCTCACTGTTATCAAGAACAATAAATTATGACTTGTTTTACTGAGCCCATGTACTGCCTTTGTCAGTTGTATGTTGAAAATATACTTTTCACTTGTTGTTAAAATTATTTTTTTCCATGTTTTGCCATTCATACATGCACCAACTACAGCTGCCACCTGCCATCTAGCCCACATGCCACGTGCCACGTGATCGAGTTGATTTGATTGGCGATGGACGCGAAAAATTAGTGCGGGAGAAAAGTACGTGGAACCGTCTGTGGGAATCGAACCCACCGAGCCTTCAGTCTCAGGAGACTCAGGCCCGCGCCGACGACAGTTTGCTCCAGCACTTCTCTCACGCGCTGCTATAGGACCCAAAGAAAGAACACGTGGATTCTGAACGCTTCGTTAGTTTCCCATAAACCGTATTCCAAAGATCATTTTCGAGAGTGCTGTTGACCGTAGCGAACAGGGAGCGCCTGCAGCTGTGAGGGTAGGCAAGCCCGCGTGGCAGGTGTGAGTTCCAGGTCGTCAGTTGCCTACCCGGCCCGGACCCAGTGTTTGATGTGCGGTGTGTGTGTTGCAGCCGCGTGCTGAAGACGCCGCTGGAGCTGGAGGTGCTGCGCTACGTGGTGCGCGTCTCCTCGGAGGCGCACGTGCAGGTGATGAAGTCCATGGTGCCGGGCATGATGGAGTACCAGGGCGAGGCCGTGTTCCGGCACTACGCTTACCAGGCAGGCGGCTGCCGCCACGTGTCCTACACGTGCATCTGCTGCGCCGGCTCCAACGGCGCCGTGCTGCACTACGGCCACGGCGGCGCCCCCAACGACTGCGGCGTCATGGACGGCGCCATGTGGTGAGTGTGTGTCCGCGGCCACACGGGTCCGCGTCATGGTCAGTTGTGTCCTAACGTTCGGCGGTGCTTCCAGCCTGTTCGACATGGGGGCCAACTACTACGGCTACGCCGCTGACATCACCTGCTCCTTCCCCGCCAACGGCAAGTTCACGCCGGACCAGCGACTCATCTACAACGCCGTGCTCAAGGCGAACCTGGCCGTGATGGCGGCCGCCAAGCCCGGCGTGTCCTGGGTGGACATGCACCTCCTGTCGAACCGCGTCATGCTGGCCGAGATGGCCGCCGGTGGGCTGCTCAAGGGGGATGTCGACGCCATGCTCAAGGCAAGGACCGTTTGATGGGTGAACCGAGCTGGAAGCTTGTCGGCTGCCGGGCGCAGGACAAGCACCAAGTCAAGTGTCTGCGCCGTGCAATCTCCTCGGATTCGCTTCCAAGGTCGGCGGCAGCGGCAATTTCGAGGAACATCGTAGACTCGGCCCGGGCCTTGTCCGGCCGACGCGCACATGCTTAGTCATAATGTGCCAAGGGGGGCAGGGGCAGGGGGAGGGGGGGACTTTTAACTCGGCCCAAAACGCGGTGAGCTGTAACGGGGAAACGGGGGTGTTCCTGTTTGTTACAGGCGGGCCTGGGCGCCGTGTTCCAGCCGCACGGCCTGGGCCACCTCCTGGGCCTGGATGTCCACGACGTGGGCGGCTACCTGGCCAAGGACCCTCCCCGGCCCACCGGGCCCGGCGTCAGCAAACTGCGTATGGCCCGTGTCCTGCAAGCGGGCATGGTGGTCACCATCGAGCCGGGCTGCTACTTCGTGGACCACGTGAGTACACACACACACAAACACGCGCGCGCGCGTTTGACTTCATTCATGAGCTGGCGACTCGGCGAAGAGATTACTATTCCTCCGTCGTCGAGCCCCGGCCCTGCCAAGACCACCCCCGCCCCGCCCCGCCCGCTGTTTCTGTCCTCGCTGACTCCCTGCCTCTCTCCCGTTGCTGCAGCTCCTGGACGAGGCTCTGGCCGACCCCGTCAAGTCCCAGTTCCTGGTCCGGGACCAGATCGAGCGCTTCCGCTCGTTCGGTGGCGTGCGCATCGAGGATGACGTCCTCATCACGGAGACGGGCTGCGAGAACCTGACCAAGGTGCCGCGCACCGTGGAGGAGATCGAGGCCGTGATGGCGGACACCGCGGGCGTCGCCAGGATCCCCGCGCACCTGACCCAGGCCAAGCACGGCCGCGCCTCCAACTGGCACCACTGCTGAGCGCTGAGCAGCCGAGCAACCCGCTCTACCTAGTCCACGCTGCACAAAGGAGCTCCATGTGCGATGAACTGATGTAATCGAGCAATTCATAAATAATATGTACTGAAGTTAACGGATCGAGGGCGCGCAGTAATGTTATTTTATTTTTGTATGGCGTTTTGTCAGTGATATGGTATTGTTACGGATGGCATTGTAGCTGTGATTGGGTGGGAAGTTTAAGAGCCCTCTTATAATTGTAAGGCATGTAAAGACTTTTGAAGACATAAAAATAAACTGGATGTATTATTTTTAACTCGTCGTCTCAATGAAATTTTCCCTGTCCCAGTGAAAAATAACGCAAGAATGCAGCGGATGCAAAATGAGAGTCTCTGGTCGAGTGATCCGACTGAGGGAAGTGCCGCCCAGCACTCTGCTGTGACTAAGTGACTCATGTTGAGCTCGATGAGCCTCGACACCCGGTCCCAGCTCGATACGATGGTGACGGTGCTGCAGTGTTATCAATCGGGCGGGCAAGAGCATCTTCTGTCACACTCAGGCCGGCCTTACGAGAAAAGAGAGACAAGAAGATTTCCAGGCAAGACCCTGGCCCGCCCGACTGAGAACACTGTGGTGGATCCGGTCTAGGTTCCGGGCGGTGGCGGTGGCCGGGACGGCGCCGCGCCGGTGAGGGTTCCAAAGTCCGCGCCCGCGGCACCGAACAGAAGACAGCAGGGAGGAGGCACTGACTCCCGTCCCGACTGCTTCTCGTAAGTTTCAAACAACGATTCGCCGGAAAATGCGGATGATGAGCGGAGCGGCTCACTATTGCGGTTTACGTTGGCGCTGCTGCCGACAGAGGAGATAGTACTTTGTGGAGGAGGGAGGGGGAGGGGCCTTAAAGATTAGTTTCATCACCACCTCCGTTTGATTCACTCCCGCGTCGCAATTTTCCACCCAAAACCAGTCGTGTGGCAATTAAAGCTGGAAAGAAGTCCAGCGTGCCTGGCGTGTCCAAACGCACATCTTCACATGCATGAGACTGTGGCCGAACGCAACACCGTGTGTTCCCATTGGGCCTGTTCAGTTTCAGTTTCAGGATTGGAGCCAGCACGGGTCGGCACGGGTTGCCTGAAACCCAGCCCAACCCTGGAACTGTAAAGCGCTGCTCCGCGCCCCGCCCCGCCCCACTTCCACTGGCGGTGCCCAGACCCGGCATGGACCCGGCCATACCTCCATGCCCGGCGCGGACCGGTCATTCCCCCGTGTAATCAGATGAGATCGCTCCCGACCCGAACCCTGGGCCTGGGGGCCGGGCAGACCCACCCTGTCCTGTCCTAGTCCAGTGCGGGAGCAGGAGATTGGGGAGCAATCACGAGGATGGGTAGTCATCCTTTCCTAGCACTGGGCTCAGCTTGGATGGGGCAGGGCGGCGGTGCCAATTAGGCCTGGTCCGCCAACATTCAGCGTTTCCTTCTCTCTCGCACCCGCGGCGAGGCCTCGCGTCGCGGGGATGCGTGCGAAGCATGGGCCGCGTCCGACAGGCTACTCCGAGATGGGAAGCGTGGTGTTTCCAGACGCAGCGCAGCCACAGGTATAAAGAGGTGCTCCTCTGCGTTCCTCGCAACTACTCACAAGTCTGACGTCGTGCGCTGCGCATCAGGCAGTCGATCATGGCGCGCTTCTCGGTAAGTGTCAGAGTCCGGCGCGTCGGCAGAGTATTGTCCTGTGCTGTGATACCGTGCGTGTTTTCTCAAACAAAGGCTATGCCGGGTTCGGCCGCGTGCCGGATAAGGGAGGGGCTCCAGTGTGGGTGTTTGTACTGTATACGGACTTCTCGCTGGATTTCCCCGCCAGGCTCTCCTTGTTGTGGCGCTGGTGCTGACGGTGCAGCTGGCCGGTGCTTTCCCTTCCCCTTCGCCGCAAGTGAATGTCAACTACCCGGGCGGCTTCGTGAGCGTGCCGCAGGGGGGACAGGGCGGCGTGCAGGTCGCCTACCCCGGGGGCTTCGTCAACGTGCCCAGCAGGCTGTCAACGTTCCTCAGCGGTGGCCGCCCCTCCGGCGGTCTCGTCACATTCCCTGGTGGCAGCGTCAATTACGGAAGATGATAGCTTTAGGTTTGCAAATAAATTATAAATAAATCACGTCATTTTTTAAAAATTACTTTTAATCAACTCATGAACAGTCCTTTTTCTTAACCTTAACACACTGAAAGTTTAGTCACAGACACCAAAAAATTTCTCCTGCTCTTTAAAAAAAGAAAAAAAAAAAGACCCATACAATTAAAAATTCTCTGGACACTTTCAGTCAACTGATAAATACAATCCTAAACATTGTATTATTAAAAACAGCTGACCAATACTGTTAAAAAAAAAAAAGACATCAATGGAAAGTGAATGAAACGGTTCATTAAATGCACTTAGAACAATATAAAATTAATTTAACATCAAACAGACAGAACAAAATTTAATTAATATTCTCACAGCACCTTGTCCAAATCACCGCACAACTTAAAACAGTGCTGGATCACACCTATTAAGATACTTCTGAATGTTTGTGGCTCGTGAAAATATAAACAGATTATGATAGCGGTTCCCAAAAGAAAACAGTACAGGCAAACAAAACAATTTCACAGATGAAAAAAAATATTAAAAAAAACAAATGGGATAAAAGCTGAACAAAAAAAGAAGTCTTCACTGTTGCAAGAATTTAAAATAATTCCATTTCAAAATTCATAATTTTAAAAAGATAACTATGAAGTTTGTCAGAAAAACAGATTGATGCACATTCCCAAACAAACTTGCACAGTAGTAAAACCACAAGAGGTGTACATAAAAGAAATGTTAAAAGAACAACCTACCAAAACAACCCCATAACAACCTGTTTAACATAGGATCCCAAAGTCCTTGCTACCAATAAATACTCAAACAATTTTCTTAAATTCACATGAAAGCAATAAAATTGACAACAAAGAGACAAATTTCAGTCTTCCTATAGCCAGTCGAACTAAGAACTTCATCATAACAACAACATCACAAAGGAACACACTTGGTTGAGATGAGGCTACCTGCTAATGTCTCAGGGATTACCTTGGTGACTAGAGGGATCAAATATGGAACAAAATTTCTCATACATATTTGTGGAGCACTGAGACACAGGTTCCATTTGAGACTCCATGCAGTCCCAAGCCAACATTGACTCTTCTACTGGATGATCACTTGTTTTTTCAGGCACAGAAACGGATTCTTCCTGAACCATAAAATCATTAGTGTCCTCAGACAAAATACAATCCTTCTGTGCACTCCTACTAGCTCGCTCTGCCCACTTCTCCAACACAGGGCTTTTTTCTTTGTTTTCATCCATGTTTAAAAGATTTTCACTAACATTCAAGTTCATGTTTAATAGATTTAGGGCAGTTTCACCAGTATATGTTGGCTTCAAGCACTCAATACGTCCTCGAAAGGAGAGATCAGCATCTGTGCTATGAGAAGATCCACTTCCTACACACACAGATGATTCTAAGACTGCAGCTTCTAGAAGTGGAGTAATAACTTTCTCTTCTAGATTTGCCTTGGCACAATGTGGTTCCGAAAGATTGCCTTCTTCTGATGAACCATCAGGCACCTTCACAATACTGTCGGATTCCTCTGCTGCTTCTCCAGAAGTGTTGGGATCGTCTTTTGAAGGAAACCCAAGGAATGGTGAATGAACTGGAGTTAACGTGCTGTCAGCAATAAAAGGAGGGCTGCCAAATGTACTCTTGGAGGTGGTAGTGCTTTCAGCTGACACAGATGGAGATGGGGCTTTCAGTGGGGATGGGACTTTAAGTGGAGATAAGACAACTAGAGGTTCAAAATTCACAGAAGCATATGCAGCATTGTTGAGTAAATTGTCAGCAACTTTGGTTGACAAAATGGATTTATCAGCTACATGATTGTCAAATGCTTGATCCTGCTCAACAGAGTCAGAACTACTTGATCTCAGCTCCCGTCTGGACAGAGACAACCTTGTGGTTCTCCTGGCTGGTTGTACATTAGTCTGTCGGGCCACTCTCTCTTTAGTTTCCCGGAGAACTCGGGTAGGGATGAATTGTGAATAATGAACAGTGTCACTGGTTCTTGAAGCCTCATTGTCAGCTTCTAATGTTGAAGATGCTGCACTATTACTAGGAATAGAAGATGATATTTCACTGATAGTCTGAAGTCTCTCATCTGAATCATTATTTTGTGCGCCAATAGGTTTGTTACAATCATCAGATTTACAATCAACTGTTGCCACAGCCTCATCACAGCCTTTGTTTGAACTTGACTCATCTTCTGGTGCAGATGTTTGCTCAAACGCATCCTTCTTAGCTGCTTTCACATCATCCTTGGGGGAAAGGAATAAGCTACGACTCACTCTCTTAGCACTTGCTAGGGGTACATTTTCACCATTTCCCCTCCATTTAGAATCATTTGCTTTTGAATCTAATTGATATTTGCTCTCAGGTTTGTCCACAGCCTCCTCATTGACCACTCCAGACGTTGCTTTCGGATCTATACCTTCGAATGATAGAGACTTCCTTGCTGAGGGTACTCTTTTGGTCTGCTTTGGCTTATCGTCAGGCAACTGATGATTTGAAGAGGAAAGAGAGACACAAAGACTCCGCCTCACATTTAATGAGGCAGTGGCGTCCCGAAATAGCTCTTTGCTGGATCCCTCCTTTTTGAGTACTTTTCCAGCGCCTAAGTTTTCTTCTTGACCTGTCTGTTCAGCTTGCAAAACTTCAGTAGCTTTAACTGATACAACTTGAAGCATATGTTCACTTGTGCTTGCCGGAGGGGGGCCTGTCAGATTTGAACGTACTTCAATGTAATGAAATGCCAATATTGAAGTTAGACGAGTGAAGTCAGGATGACTCTTATTAATATTGTGGGTCCTAAGAGCAGACATTATGGCCCAAAACAATTTCTGAAAATGCAAAATTAAATGTAAATTAATGAGAATATTTCAAAATCATGCAATAATAAGTTTGTCAGTAGGCTTACCCTCTTGTGTAATTCACTAAGCTCAACATTTAAATTGTAAGCTTGAGATGATGGTCCTTGGTCACTAGCACGTCTTGTACTTTTATGCATACTGTGCCCAGCTGACGTCAAATTGGGCTGTGTTGCACTACTGCTGCAGGAAGTACTTGGATTCTGACCCACAGGAAAAGGAAGACTCCTAAAAAATGAACCAAATATGTTGATTTTAATTTTCTATTTATTTAAAATAATGCATGCCCAAAGGGACATAGGTCTTGTTTATATTGATCTAAAAGAGATTTATGTTCACTTTAAGTTGCTTAATTTATTAAATACCTTGTGGTGCGATTGTACGAAACACGGTCATCAGCGCAATGCTTTTTTGATGTTTGAGAAGATGAAGAGTCATTTCTATCAAGAGCTCGTTTTCCATTGTCATTTAAAGCCTGCAAATAAGAAGTTAAAGGTTTCCGTACGACTGAGTCAATTTGCAAGACTGCACGTTTCAGACAGAAACAAACCTCATTATCTGATGGCCATAGTACCCTCTTTGACCGTTGAGCCATGCTAGGGTCTAACACTGCAGATTGGCTTGCTGAGACAGTTTGCTTCTGCTCTTCTGGACTTTGAAATAATGCCCTCTTGGTAGTCTGAACGGGTACCTGAACTGGAGCTACAGCCTTTGGAGCACTTCCTGCTGCATTTTGTGGCAATTTGTTCAGTGCTTCCTTACTGTTTGTCTTGATACGTTTGTTCTTGTCAGTTTTCCTGGACAGTAAAAAAAAAAAGTTACACCATTTGCTTTCAATCCTTGAAATGTACAATATTTCAATAAGAACATTCTCACTTTATTTCCACCATAATGCAACGTTGTCCAGTACTACTTCCATTCACCAGTCGTCTACGTGTGCCCCTCAAACTGCCTCCGGGAACGGGAGCCCCACCCGCGGCTCCACTACCAGCTACACTGGACAGTTGAGCCAAATTAGCTGAAGAAAAGGTTTGCCGTCTTCGGGCCAAGTGGCTCAGCCGGCATCCGGGCGAGGCCTGAACATGAGTTACATTAGCAAAGAAGCCATTACAAAGTAATTAACAGAAATCATCACAGCACATGACATACATTGCCTAAACTACGCCTCTGCCTCTTCTTGGCACTGTTGGGCAAATTTGTCACAGCATTACACCAAGATGAAGTTTCTGCTCCTATAAAGCGTTCATGAAGTTTCATACTGATATGTTCAACATCTTCTGAGGCAGTGCAGTTATTGTAACTAGAACAAAAATTATAATTTTAAAATGTAGATCAAGATTTGAAATTCTAATAAATATGCATATTATTGAGGCACACTCACTGCATATCATGAAAGACAATATTTTTAATCTGTGGCCACTCTGTTTTAAGCACTTCATCAAGTGACGCTGTTGGCTTCCAGAGACTCTCTGTGGGCTCTGAAACAAAAAATTTGAAATGCAAGCTGTTATTTCAGAAAAATAATCAATCGAAAGTGAAGAAGTCAATGACCCCACTTACCACATCCAACATTCCCTGGTATAACCATTTTGTCAGCATTTTCCTTTAACTTTGAGAGGACTTCATTCAGTGATATCTGAGGGATAGTCACAGAGGGTGGAGGAGGAACGCCTTGAAGAAGCGTCATTAGGCGCTGCAGGCGAGCTGTTTCCAGCTCCAGCACTAAATTTTGTCCAGAGACCTTCTCAGCTTTTGGAGGACTCGAAGATGCAGTTGGTTCTGGACAGTATTCTGAAGGGAAAAGAAACATTAGAGCACCCACAAGAAACAATCATAATCAGAGATTCAAGGACTGTCACTTTGTGCTACCCACACACTTACCACTGTTACAATTCTCCTCATCTTCTGAAGAGAATAAATCCGGGGAAGGAGCCCGTGCAGTATTAATGATGCGGTAATCATATTCTGGACTATTCCCTTCCATTATTGCTGGGGGAAAATTTAAGTTACCTACAAACACTTGTAGCTACTTTTCCCTCACAGCAAATGTGTTACAGTCTACTTCAAAGCTCGAGGCAGCAGAGAGCATGACCGCGGTACCTTCAATAAAATACCTGTAAATGAACCAGATCATTGGTGAGAAATAGAAATGGACAAACCTAATATAAAAGTGAAGGTGTTGCAAAAATTTGAATTGAGCTTTACTGACGTTCGCACTTTTACACTTGGCACGAAGTTGGCAAGGTGATTCAGCAGGGGCAGTGTTAACTCAATCATTGGTGGTTAAAAGACACACGAAACCATGGTATATTACTTTATTTAAAGACTGAAATGGACATGAAATTTAAAGCCAAATAAACACATCGTCGGCTAACGTTTATCGTGTGTCCGCTTTTGTCAACGTCAACTGCCCACTCATGTTCAAAACTAAAAATCTGACAACGGAATTGTTTCAGTTTTTTATGTTATGAAAAGGCAAATTTCAGAGAAAAGACTGCAAATGTGACTCTTAAAATCCTTTGAAATTTAATATTCAGATGAGAGTTCTAGCTAGAATTTAACAAGGTTGACGATAGTTCGACTTTTAGTTGTTGTCTTGACCCATATCCTAGGGTACACTCTAGTTCACAAAGAAATGTCGCAAAAACTAGCGCCCTCATTATGTTTCGCAACAATTCTTTTAAGCAGGGTTATTATAACAAAAAATGCAAAATTTGCTAATGTAACCACTATTTTATAATTTTCAAACATTCATCACCTTTTGTTTGTAGAAATATTACTATTATGTCTTTTATCCGACCAGACAGTGACCACCCACAGAAGAAAAAGAAGACAAAGAAATAAACATTTCGGGCGTAATTTTAGTTGTGGACTGTTATTTAAAGGATATTTAGGCAAGTGTTCATCTTCTTTCATCGAACTTGCTACTGTCTTTTCACGCTAAGGATACATCTCTCCACACACTGCATATCAAGTCGTTTCAGATTTTCGTTTCGAACTTGACAATGAGTGCCTGACGCCGTCAATAATGCGTATCTAGTGAACCGTCTTCACCGGCGAAAGGAGCCGGCCTAGGCAATTATTTCAGAATCTTCGAATCACTTACTGTTTTGCTTCGGAGGTGAAGAATGAACTACCCACCCAAATAACATCTCGTACACACTACTTTTATTTCTCCTTTTTACTCAGTTTATATGATCGTTCGTCCACATTCTGTGAATTTGTCGTCTGTTTATAGAGGTTATACGACTGTTGTATTGTTACACTTTTAACTGATGGTGTACTACATTGTAATGCGATACCATACACTCTTGTCAACTGTGAAATGATCTGTTGGTTTGGGGGGACAGGTTAAGGATGATCACTGTGAGCCCTTGCCATATGAAGTCCAGTCACCCAAACAATTGTTAATAGAAGACAATAACTTTGATTTCCTTCACTTGCGTATAGTTTTCTGTTATAGTTCTCTGTTATTAAAGGGTCTATAGGCTCTGTTCCCTACATTGTGTGCTCATCTAAAAGTTCACTTGAGCAATTGCCAGTACAAGTCTTGTGTGTATTGGATCAGAGTGGTAGTCGGAAATGATTCCGTTATTGTTGTACAATTAAGTGTGTTTTGTACAGGATTTTAAGATGGCTGACACTGAAGATATGGGTATGGCAGGGGAGGAACAGCTTGATAATTTGGACAACACTGAAGGTGAAGTTGGGGACAATGGAGATATTGGTGAAATTGACGGGAACCATGCTGCGGGCACAGATGATGAGCGTGTAAGTTTTGCAGTACTTCTGTTTCATTTCACATTAGTTTGTACATATGTGGGTTATAGTGAGTCTTCACTTTCAGGAATTGGAGACCATTAAAGCAAGAATACGTGAGATGGAAGAAGAGGCAGAGAAGCTCAACCAGTTACAATCTGAAGTGGACAAGCAAATGAACATGGGTAGTCCTCCAGGAATAGGTAAGCTCTCTTAGGGTTGTCTATGTTTTGTTGTGTTTTCTGTAGTGAAGAAATAATGTTCAAATGACGTGATTATCTTACAGCCAGCCCTTTGAACATGTCTTTGGAAGACAAAATGGAAGTAGACAATCGTTCAATTTATGTAGGAAATGTAAGTAGTTCATATCTCATTTTCTTTTTGACTGAAAGTTTGTTTGATTTTCTTACTGTTACCTTATGATCAATTTCAGGTAGATTATGGTGCTACTGCAGAAGAGCTAGAGCAGCATTTTCATGGTTGTGGCTCAATTAACAGAGTGACAATTCTGTGCAATAAGTTAGATGGTCACCCTAAAGGCTTTGCCTACATTGAATTCGCTGAAAAGGAGTCAGTACAAACGGCAATGGCTATGGATGAATCCCTTTTCCGTGGTCGACAAATCAAGGTTTGCACTAATGTTGTTTGCATTATCCACGCATGATCACTTGTATGGAATTGCTCAGGAGCCCTTGGTTTTTTGTAGGTAAACCCCAAACGAACCAACAGACCTGGCATGAGTATGACCAATCGAGGTCCACGTGGTAGAGGGGGTTGGCGTGGAAGGGTCAGTAGAGGATCTGCTTATTTTGGATACAGACCAATCAGAAGACCAAGGTAACATATGATAGATAATTTTTGTCTCTAGTCTGTTTATTTCTCGTTTGATTTTCATGCATGTGTTCCACTCTTTCAGGAGCTACAGGAGGGCTTCATTTTACCCTTACTGATCAACAAGGCCTGTGAGGCACTCAACTCTCAGGTCAGTGTGCACAGGCGACCCTTCCCCGAAATTGTGGTCAAATAGGATTTGAGTATTGTGAGAATCCTTTGTTATATTTTATGTTGTTCTTCAAAAATGTATAAAAGAAGTGACATATGCTAAGTGTGAGGGTACAACGGAATATCACAATGTTGGGGCTTCCATGCCTGTGGAGAAGAGTGATTGTGAGTGCAGTGCAGGGTGTTGAGGAGGGGTAGTTGGTGAATACTAATGTGTGTATAAATAAAATTACTTGTGTGACTTATTTGATCAAATTCATGCAGGCATAAATCCAAAATATTGTTTTTGTTGCATGTCCCTGTTAGATTGTACCTGTGCCTTTTCCTCATACCATTTCATCCATTTGTATTTTGCATTTGTGTATTCATGTGCAATTGTCTCCCATGGATGTTTTGCAGTCAACAGGCATCAGGCTAAAGTAATTTGTATTCTCCTATGTTTTGCTTAAGGTTAGTCTCCACTAGGCACATTTTGTATTAGAAATACAATCGGTTAGGATCTGTCTGCTGAAAGTACTTCAGAGGTGTAACTGCTAACATGCAGACTTTGGTCTGATGAAAGACTTTTCATTTTATCTTATCTAGTATTAAAGTCATATGAATTGCAATCTAACATACTCTCGTTGTTGATTATCATCAATCCTGAAGATATTGTCTGCTAATGTTTGTGTCGGAGAGGTGGTTGTTGGTTTTCTGGTCATGCAATCTGACTGTTTTTTTCTTTTTGTCACTTTTTCATTGCTACTTGTAATCTAGTATTTTGGCTCTAGAAATCCGTATATTGGTATTTGATTAGCAATCCTTGATGCTTCAAATAGCAATACTACCTTTTTAATTTAATGACTTTTTGAATCACATTGTTATCATCTGGATTAGTCAAGAACTTGTTACTTCTATAATTATAGTAAGACTGCTGATATGTTTCTTTGTTCAAGTGTTGATCTTTTGCTGTTTTTATATTCCTATCACATTTCTAAACAGTATCATGCTTGCTGACATGTCATTGGCAAATTCATTCTAAATGAACTGTTGACTTTTGCTTGGACAATACTGTTAATAGAAGTCTGTTGCTCTATCTTCTCACTGTGGCAACAATGTGATTTAAATGCTAAATGGTTTATTACTGATCAGGTCAGTAAGTGTGTCAATTGTGAATTTAATTGTAATTGACTTAATGAAATTGTATACCCATTTAATCCACAACATGTGTTAAATTATTTGTGGTGTGATCCCTGCATTCAAATCTGATTTGCAAGCTATGTGTCGTTCTCTTATTTGATTTAATAGTGTATGTGATTTTTTTTTCTTTGATATAATAATGGATGATATAGAAATCAATATTGCGTCCTTGACTGGACGGTATGAAAGCAAAGAAATTCATTCATTGACCTTAACTTGTCTTTTTCTTTCTCCTAAATCCCTTTATTCCCAGATTGCATTTTTATTTGGCCAAATCATTTTGTTCGAGCCAGATATGATGACAGTCATACCCACCAGAAATTTAACAAGTCATGGGATTTGCTCAGCCCTAACCTGTACCTTAAGTATATCATATATTGCTGATTTTCCCCCATTAAATTCAAACTGGTACCACACTATCATGTGGCTTACACTAAATCGAGAGAAGTCAAGAGGGAAAGCCAGTGGGGTTGGCTCGCCTACCATCCCGAATCGACGACCGAGGAACGATTCATCGATACGTCCCCACACTTCTCCCTTCCCCTCCCCCTTCCAGCCCTTCCCCTATCCTTCAAAAAGCCACTTCCAATGTTTATAACCTCTCTTCACCATCTGCGTTGGGATTCCGTCTCGTAGGGTGACTGGTACAACAAGGTTTTCCTCATAAATAGCGAAATGGAACCCAGGTCATCGCAAGTGTATGGTTAGTCCTGAAGTATCACTGTAATTGATTTCTTTGTTACTGTTTCTATACACCGAGGAATTTGGAAATCACGTTACAGACCCTCTGCCTGTCGATGTTCAGCCACGGATTGTATCTCTATTTCACAACAACGAACCAGTTGTGAAGAATTTCTTGGTCAATATCCTTCCTGAAGGTGATCATGATCAGATTGATGTTAATCTGAGAAAGGTAATTTGTTTATGCTCAGTTTTTATTAATTCACTTTGGATGAGCCATCAAGTACAAAAGATTAAATAGATTAATTGAATGCTGATGAATACTCAATAAATCAAGCGTGCCTTCGGCGACATGTTTAACATTTTGTGATTTTTCGTTCTAGAACTTTTTTCTTATCAACTTTGCCAAACGGAAAACTAAACCTCGTCGGTCAAGAGGCGCTCTTTCGCTTAGTGAGAGGCGGCGTCTAGGACTGTATCAGCTGCGGAAACATGGTTCTGAATACACAGATGCTCTCCCTGTTCATGAATTATGGATTCAGTATATATCAAACCTTATTTCTCTTCCAGAAATAGAACAAAATGGGTAAGCTCATTTCATTTTAATTACAATTACCCATGCCATGCACTTGCTTCATGTACCAATTTTTCAGATTTACTGCCAATCCCAATGATAAACAATGGTCTCAAGTGTCTTTGGCACTATACAGAGCTGATTATCATGGTGCAGAAGTGGAAGTTACACGAACGAAGTGTAGCTCTCTCCGAGGAATTAAGGGAATAGTTCTAATGGATACCAAAAACACTTTCAAAGTTATATGTAGAGATAATGTGATTCGAAGTAAGTACATCAAAACTCTTGCCGTGTATAGTGGGGTACCAATAAATTAAGTATGGAAGTATAAAGTTGAAAGTAAATGCTCTATTTTTCAGCTGTCCCCAAAGCCCCATGTGTTTTTAAGGTGTGTTTTAAAGGATATAAATGCACTTTATTTGGGAAGTATTTTTGTACTAGGCCAGCTGAAAGAAGTGTTAAGAAGATCAAAGCCAACTGTCCTTTTGACTTGTAGAAGTTTTGAAATTATTCCTTGTACCAAGAAAAATAAAGTTACCTTAGTACTGCATATGCTGAACAGTATCTTATTTCCCCACAAGCTTCAGTCCTTCTAATGTCTAGAAAATATGAAATTAGACTGCTAGGAGTTTAACTTTCCATCAGATAAGAGGAAATGAAGCAGATTGATAAAATAAAATTTGGTCGACAATACTCTGTAGGGTTTATTCATAGTCAGACAATACATGAATGGTTTCTTTACATTTTCGTGCCGAGATAATTTGCAACAGAAGTATCCGTGTCATATTGATCACAATAGACTCAAAAAGAGCAGCACACACTTGACGCAAAAATTAAATTGATAATTAGCACTGGATTACATACAAGAGTACGGATATCTACAACAAGGGGCCAACAACATAACAGAACACTGAATTCTGTTAAAAACAACATTAAAAATAATTCCACTTTACTGGGGTGCTAAATAAAATGAGAGCACATTAATATTAACCACTTACTAACTAATGACAATACAAGCCTTCCATAAATTTGAATCTTTCTTTACAATGTACCATTTTTCAGGCAATGTAACAAATAAATAACAAAGACTGTCTAGATAAGAACAAAATGCAAAAGTAAAAATAGATGAGCACTTACAAGCAATTTTCAGATTAAAACAATTCATTTTGGTGCCGACAGAACTGAACAGAAAAGGCTATTTCACAAAGTTATTTTAATATATATTTAAAAACTTCTCATTCGCTAAGATCTATCACCATTATCAACAGACAAAGATTGATTTAAGCGTGCAAAATTGTTCAACACAATTTACATTATAAAAAGATTGCACAGAAAGAAAGATTTGATTAGCCATAACTCTCCTTAAAATTAAGATGTTGCACACACATACACTACAGCATCTGGAATGAAATGCCAGATTACTTTTGTTCATGTCCACTACCAGCTAAAGGGATGGAAAAGAAAAAAGTAACCAGAAAAATATTCAAAGTTCTCAGAACAGATATAGGACATATTGTCAGATTTATATAGGTTTGCCATGCAACCACAAATATACAATATATAGCATTTATACCTTCTAAGTCAAGGACAGAGCCATCACAGGCACAAGAGCACAATAGCTCCACTTAAGCGTTTACATGCCATAGCCCTGGTAAGGCATACCAGGTGCTGCTGTGTAACCAGCTGAATAAGCTGGACTGTAGGCTGGCATCATCCCAGGGCCCGCAGTGAGCATGAGTTGTGGTTCCTCTGCAAGAAAAAAGAAGTTTTAATTTAAGGAAAAACTTAGACTTTCTTGTGAAAAAGAATTGTATCCTATTAAGGAGTATAAAATGAAATGATGTTCAATTGACTACAATGTATCCTGTACTGGTTTAAATATGTCCTGTACTACTTTCATTGGCAAATAAATACAATACAATTAAATGAGTTCAAACCAAAATAAGAAACAGAGGCATAGGAGGCAATTTCACTTACGGATCATCATAGGTTTGTGATCATGCTCTGCTGTTTCCGTCTCTCTCTGCGATTCAGCCTCTTCAAGTTTATCAACCTTCAAATGAAATTGGAGATGAATAACAAGAACCAGTAAACTACCAAATGACAGATATTGTATATATTGTAAGTTACCTTTGAAATGTACTCTCTCACAACTTGAATAAGGTAGGGCATGGCAAAGTCCATAATGTTGTGTCTCCACGCAAGCTCCAGGATAACATCAGGGTGTAACAAATCGTAACACTGGAATAAGCAGGCAGCAAAGCAGTCAAATGAGCCCTTCTCTAGGAACCAGGCAAGTAACTCTTCTGCAAGCTCTGGGTTCTTAGATTCTGCAGCATACTCCATAGCATCCTAGAAGAAAACAAAGTTTGGTGAAAACTTCACTTCAAACCTGGTACCAAACAATCCCACAAAAACAGCATGGAAAGCATATTACCTTGTAAAGACGATCCTTTTTGCAAAGTTCTACACTCTGCTTCCACCTATTATTTCCCTTGTACAAGTATGCAGCAATCCTGCGGAACTCAGTCAGTTCATGTTTTTCCAATTTTTGAGCTAAGGCAATGTTGTCAAAGTTGTCAAAAGCATCAATGGATGTGCGTAGTCCTTGGTAGTCTTCTTCTTCTATGAGGAGGTTGTTAAGAGCTTCGTTGATAGCCTTGTTGTTCAATGACTGAACTGAACGCAGGTAAGGTTTCACTAGTTGAAGATGCTTAGTTTTAGTGAAGAAGTTAACAGCTCGGGTGTGATCCATACGAGGTGCTAATACAAGAAGCATGTCATTCAGCAGTATTGGTTTATAGTCCATGTAGAACTGAATGGCCTTGTAGTAGAGTTCAATATTGGCAACCTTTGTAATAATATCTTTGAAATGACCTTCACGCCATGCCTCTGTAGGATGCGTCATCATGGCAATAACAGCATTGTCATATTCCTCATACTTATCATATAAGAACACCAGCTCTGCCCAAAGATGGGCCTGCTCAGCAGCACGCAAAACCTTAGGAATATTGACACGTGACCAGAACAATTCCAGATGTTCCCTCATCTTAGCAGGCTTGTACTTCGAATACAGAATGGCCAATTCAGTGAACATACCCATGTGAGCTCGTTCTAAGCCCAGAGCTGCTTCTAGCAAGTTGATAAGCTCCTCAAAATATCCTCTATCTTGATAGTAGTTGATTAAATCTTCCAACTCGTCAGCATGAACAACAATATGCAACCCACACATTTGGGCCAGCCGGAATTCTTCACTGTCAACACAAGCAAAACAAACCTCTTTCCAGGTGCGAGTACTGTTAGCTTTGCGGGCTCCATCCACAGCACCCTGGAATTCCTTCAAATGGACTAAAGTAATAGCAAGGCGGGCAAAATTGGAAACATTGTTATACAGGAGCTTAGCAGCATCATACATCTTGTCGTCAAAGCATCTGTCGCCAATCTTCTGAATATCAGCATGATTGGGGCCAGAGATGAATTCCTCCAAATCAGCGAGACGGTTTGTGCGGGCATAGGCATAGATCAACTCAGATTCAATGTAGCTTTCCCGTGCCTTCTTGCGGGCCATCTGGAGGTATCTTACCAAGTCTTCCCAGTTTTCATTGCGATGAGCAGTTTCAACTACATCCATGTAAGCAGAAGGATCATCTGCTTTAATGAAGGAGTCAATTGCCTCCTTCACCAAACCTTTCTGCAACTGAGCCTTTGCTAACTGGCTCCACACAGCAGGCTCATTGCAGCGCTCTGCAAATTCATAAGCCCTGTCCAAGTTGTCAACGTGGTCGATCAGAACTTGAATGGCAGATGTGTTGACATCAAACTTCTTAAAGATTGCAAAAGCTTCTTCATAGAGTTGGTTGTTAATAGCAATGTTTGCTATGTCAGGAGCATCATAATTGTCCAGGCGATTGATGTATTCCATGACTCTTGATCGGTCAGCTTTGATAGCTGTGAGGATGAGAAGATTCTGCAAGTTCCTGTGGTCACTGAAGACAGAGTTGTCAAGGACAATTTTTTCAAGCAGTTCAATCAATTCATTGGGAAGATCGGCCGTCATGAAAGCTTTGACAGTGACAGATATATCTTCCGGATCTTGAGTTTCAGACAGTGCAGTTTGAACGACTTGATCAATGAGTGGTCTCTTGTAGGGATTGCTTTCACTCAGGACTTCCACCCACAACTCAGCATCCCGACGTCTAACGAGGTAGCGGGCTTCGGACTTGAAGAGAGAATTCTCATTGCAGACATTAATCAGTTCACGGTCACACTGACCTCTCTCATAGGCAACACACGCCAAGTGAGGGTCACGTTTCTCACAGTATTTACCAACAACTCGGCTGTCATAAAATTGGTTCTCTTTGAGGAACCTTTCTGGGTTATTATTGCTGTCAATGTAGATTTTGGCCAGAGCATTGTGGGTTGCTGGTTCAACACAACCTTCATGAATACGAGACTCAAGCCAAGGAAGGAGCAGCTTTAAACGGTTCCTCTTCTCTACTTCCTCAACAAGCTCATCTGTAGAGAACTGACCACGAACAACAAGAATCAAGTTCTTTATGATGTCTTCTGAGCAATCAACATCAAGTAGACCACCAATCACAACAGGCAACCTTGATGGATTCACTTTCTGGACATAGATTTCAATGTACTTCTGAAGGTTGTTGCGGTACAGGTACAAAACCAAATCGTGGACAAAGTCGAAGCGGTCACAAACTATGATCAATGGCAGTTGGTCAGTAAGTTTAGCTTCTTTCAGGAAGTTCTTCACCCTCTCAGGATTGTAACTGTTGGACTCACGGCAAATGCGCTCCACTTCCTTGATCTGACCAGTCTTGCAAGCTGCTTGAATGTACTTGAAGTGAACTTCTTGATCTTGACTGAAGTTCACAATGGAGCCCAAGAAATAAAACAGTCCTTCATAGCTCTTGAAAGATTCAAAGAGGTCAATCAAAGCCTTTGTGGTCAACTGCTCATGATACTTCGTGGCAATTTGAACACAGATCTGCAAGTTCTGCCTGATGTTATTGGTCAGCATTGCCTTTAGGCATTCCAAGGAATCCTCCACAGACAAAGTGCCAAAGAAGTTGACCAGCCACTCAGGACTCAGCAGGTGAGTGTGCACAACAGCCCTCTTTATATCATACAAGTCGGTGTAGTGCTCAAGGGCGCGCTGAAGGAGTCCAGCCTTCTCACAGAGCTGTGCAATGTGAGCTCTATCGTAGTGGGTGAACATTTGGTTGCCCAGAATGGCATCAGCAACTTGAGGAGCAGAGATCAAATTCATTTCAAGAAGACGGGTCTGAAGAGGACCTTCAGCTGGCCGGTTGTTTTTCAAGGCATCCAAAAGGAATGCCGTGCACTGCTGTACCATGTTCTGCTCCATGAAGATGTCTACAATTTGGTTGATGTCAGCAAGAGGTTCATCATCTTGCACAAGCATCTGAGCAAACGAAACTCCATGGTCGGGATTGATACGCATTACATTGCGCAGCAAGAAAACATAGTCTGGAGTATAGCCCACTTTCTTGGCATACAAAACGATTTTGTTGAATTGGCCAGTTTCAGCAAAGCACTGGATCACTTTGTTAGGCACATTGGCCCGCAGATACACAGAGAGGGCAAGTGTTGGGTCTGCCTGCTTGACAAGGTCTCCCAATTCTTCAGAGCACTCAAGTTTGTCTTCTTTGAGCCACTTCTCCAACAATTGCTTGCGGCCTTGCTGCAGAACTGGTCTGCATAACTCCAAAGATTCAAACTTGTTAAGCTGCCCTTGATCTAACAGAATTCCAAAGTATTGCAACAGAGGGGATGTCTGCCCTGCTGGGGTGGGAACTTGTTGGAACTTGGCTATGGTGACAGGTGTACGCAGGATGCCCTTGGGAGCATTGGCAGCAACTTTGGCGGCATCAGTGTAATTTCCATTCTGGAAAAGCTGATTAAATTTTCTCACAAAGAGATCCTCAGCTCCAGCCAAATTGTTACGAACTGCCATTCTGAGAGCTAAATCAGGATTGTTCAGCACGGTATTGATGTATGGGATGATGTTGTCCTCTTCAACAGACACAGAAAGAACCTGGAAATTAAACAATGTTAATAAGAGTGGAATACTGTTATGAAGTCACATAAAAAGCAATGCAAGATTCAAGCTCACCTGTCCTTTTCTATTCACGCCAATAATTCCACCAGAAGCTTCATGGGGAGCAGTGACAAAGATTGTGTCTCCGGAGATACGGTTCATGTAGATACAGGTGGCAGTTTCAATATCATACATATGAATGTAACCATATTTCGTTATAAGGTAGATGACATCATATTTGGAGCTCACCTGTAACAGAAACAGATCAGCGTGATTCTAGAAATGAATCCTTAGACAAAAAGGCAGAAAACCTTGTCACAAACCTGCATGGCTACAGGGAAATCATTTTGAGCTTCTGGGGGAAAGAAGACATCCACAGCTTTCTTGGTGAAAGGCTGGTTACCAGCTGGAGGTTGCCCAACCTCAATAATGTGCAACTTTCCACCTTGGACAGTGCGCACAGCAAAGCAGAATAGGGTAGACATTTCAGCATTGCCCTCCATTTTAAATTGGGCAAAGGAGGCAGCATGACCTTCAATGGGCTGTGAGCATTTACGTTCCACTGAGTAGAGCTGCATAGCTCCCACAACACGATTCTGCTGCGCAGAAATTCCAATAAGCAGCAGCCACTGCTGTTTGGGGTCTGTACGGTAGTTGATGATCTGACAACCGTTCAGACTTGAATGCCGGTCAAAGACCTTCTGTGGAACAGAATCACCTACAAGACAAAATGTATCAATGCAAACTACTCAACAGAAATCCAAGCACCAAAATGGCAAAATATTTACCTTCCATGCTCCAATGGAAAACTGACGTCTCTGTGACAAGGGCCAGAGTGTTTAGTGAAATCCACTTCCAGAAGATAACATCTTCTGTCATGGTGTGTGCCTTCATCTTGCTCTTCATCTCAATGTTGAAAATTTGAAGGGTCTTTTGAGCTGTAAATTTTGAAAAAAAAAAAAAAAATCTCCATTAGTTTGATCTCATATACCATCATTTTTTCTTCTTTTTAAAAAAAACAAATAAATGAAGGAATGTATGTGCTCAAGTCTTGAGACCTTACCTTCAACACCAGCCTTGCCCTTCAAGGCAATGACCTTCGATGCAGGATTCATAATGGCAGAATCTGCAGAGATCGGCCGTCGGATGGGGTTGGTCGGGTCGGCCATGTCAATGATGACCACCTGGGATGTATCGCCCATCTTCTCCTTCACACAGATAAACTTGTCCGACTCCATGGTGAGGGAGTTGAAGCTCACGGAGGCTTGGTTAATCCCCACATTTGTAAGCTATAGACAAAAACATCAAAATTGTAAGTAAATCAACAAAAAAATATTTTAAAAAAACAGAATATGTTAGGACAAGGAAAGGGAGTTGACGACCTGGCAATTAATTAGTTCAGTGTCTGAGTTCTGATGAATTTAAATATAAAGTGTAACGGTAACATGGGGCCTCCAACCATGTGGTAACCCAGAATCATCCCCATCCCCAACCCCAACCTCTCCCCTCCCACTTCCGCCTGGCGCCTTTGCGTCAGAGGACACCGCACGGGCTGCTATCGATCGTGGGGGCGGCTGGGGCAACGCGTGGGCGTGAAGCCGGGGGAGGGGAGGAGGGAGGCGGTAACCCACTAAACTACCGACGGGCAGGTCACCGCACAGAGCGCAGGGAAAGGTGTCAAGTCAGGCTGCGGCACCAACACTCCGACACGGGGTGTTGTCACCAAACGTGCGGGTCAACGGCGCCGCCGCGGATGCGAACACGGAGGAGGCAGACGAAGGGGGAGAAACCCTGGCGAGGTGCCCCCGGCGTAGCCGAGAGCCGCGGTCCTACCGCACCGCAGCGGGCGGGACAGGGGGACAGACACCGGCAAGAAAGGCCATCCATCTGGCTTGCCATTCTGTTTATCACGGGGGGCGTGGCCGCGCACTGCACCGCCGTGGCCCCCCGCCCCCCACACGCCGTTTACCAACACACCGCGGCTCTAGTGCCACCAGACTGTACTCGCGGAGAGCTGCCAATTGAAATGGCCACCCGATTAAACGCCCGCCACTAATCCACGCCGCCAGGCTTTGCTTTCCCCTCGCAGCCGCAGCAGCGGCCGCGCGCCTACACCAGCGCACATTAAGCTTTCATCCCCGCAGGACCACCAAATCGCCCATCCTCGGCAGGCATCGGGCCGGGGCCGGGACGGGACGCCGTCGGGGGCCTTGGCCTCCATAGCGCTGCGCTCAGCTCACGGAGTGACGCCGGATGTCCCCGTCCCCCCGCGTGGACAATTGCCGTTCGCCCCAATTGGTGTCGCTCCGTACCAGACCGCGACAGGCTACGACGGTCCCATCGCAGGCCGGGCCCAGCCCGGCCCAGCTTCAAGCGTCTTGGACCGGCGGCGACACGATCTCGGCCATATGGGCCACGCTGGCGCATGCAAAACCCCTCCCCTCCCCGACCCGGGAGGTCAAAGAACCACGCGGCGCGCCCGGGCGCCATCCCAAAGCATCGCACGGTTTACTTTTCTCGGCACGGCCCCCGCTATCCCCTTGCAAAGCAAAATAAAAGATACGCCGACGCCAGCCGTGACGCGGAGCTCAAGCCCCTCCTCTCCCATCTCGTCTGCCCCCCCGTCTCGTTCCGCTCGCCAGACATCCCGTCCCGTCGGCCCCGCATGGGGTCTAGGGCCGCTGGCGGCCGCCGGCCCCAGAAGAAACCCGGACAGAACCACGGGGGGCATCCCTAAACCCTCCCCCTGCAGCAGTGTTCTGGCCGGTGCAACCCCCACTGCAGTCCGCGAACGCTCGGAAAGGTGTGTGTGTGTGGGGGGGGGGGGGGGGTAAACATTAGCATACCTTACGGCGGCCAGCACGGCACCCGCACCTTCCGACACGCCAGCAGGGCCGTAGGCTACCACTCTCCGCCGCACCTGTTGTGCCAACGGAGACACGCACCTCAAAACCAGATCGCGCAGCACACGGTCGGCAGTGACGTGGGTTCGAATACTGGCATCGTGGCACACGCCGACCTTTCAGAGCTTAAGTCAACCGGCGGGAAATGAGAGCGGGGAGGATCTTCCCCGCTGGTGCACTCCTCTTGACATTTGACAGTGCGGGCGCGTGGCGGAGGGTGGGAGGGGTGGGGAAGAGCACCCGTCGCAGGGGGGCGGGGGTGTGGCACGCGGGGGCGGGGAGGCGGGGGGCGGAGGCCTCTAGCAGGCGTCAGCGGCATTTGTCGGGTCAATCGCACTCTATCGAGATCTGGCCCCGCCGACGGGGCCTCAGCGGCACTAGGCCGATGATTCAGTGTCAGCGTCCGAAGACGGGGAGGTGGGGGGGGGGGGCGATGGTGCCCAAGTGCACCCAGCAAGACGGCAGCGCGTGGATGAATGAATGGGCGAGAGGGGCCGAGCCGGTCTATGACAGCCTCAGCCAAGCCGGTCACAGCCGTACCTCGTACCGGCAGTCAAGGCCGCGGGGACGAGGGGGGGGGGGCACCGGTCAGTCACCGCAGTCCGGTCTGGTCCCCACACATCCACCATACACATGCGGCCCCCCGCGGGGTACCCCGGCCCCGCCACGCCCCGGCCCGGCACGCCGGCTCGCCTGCTCCGACCCGGCTCCCGTTGCACGCGGCACTCGCATTTCCATGGCACATCCGGGACGCAGGGCCCACGGAGGCGTAACCCGCGGCGCGCGGTACAGCCGCGGCCAAAAGCAACGCGAGAGCAAGTGCAGCTCCGCGGGGTCCGGCCCGGCCCGCCAGAGGGGCGTAGCGCGCGCCAGATTGCGGCGACACCACAGACCGCCACGGGATGGAGTGGAGCACGTCCGCGAAAAGCCTGGCCAAGCCTGGCCCACAACATCCGCCACTCCGTACTCCTGGGCCGGCCGCCTCGGATGCAGCCCGAGTGACGAAGGGTACAGAACACAGTACGGGCACGACTGGCACGCAGCGCTATCGCTGGTAGGCGTGCACACGGCTAGCAGCGCGCCCAGAGCCGCTGCTGTCAATTTACGGTAACCGTTTGACAATGACCCTCAATGAACCAACTACACAAAGACAACACCTTAGTCAACATGAGCCCAACTCCCTGGGTCCCACGAGAGATTCAAGCGAGGCATTTAAAAAGGAATTTATAATACATTCGAAGTGAACTGGCCTTGGAACTGGCTCATGTTCCCTTCCCAATCCAGTCCGACGTTTATCAGGTCCAAGCCACTTCAAATTGCATCACCATACTGAAGCCTGACAAAAGCAGCATGAGGCACAAGCTATGACAAACAGCTTCAACTGACAGGTCTATTTCAGTTCCCTCTCCTTGCAAATTGTTGTGCCACCCCGTCCACAGAAGGGGGAGTGGAGCGGAAAGGCCTGCCAAGACAATCCCAGTCAAACTAATGCTTTCATTCAGTGAGCCCATTCGATGTAATGTCTGATAATGCCTGCACAAATCCAGCTGTTTGCTCACTAGCCAAATTGCTCATATGACATGCAATACAATAAAAAGTTAGTCAATCAAAATCTAGTCGACAGAATAATTAGAGATCCAATATTTCTGATGAGCTTAATAATGCATACCATTACGAAGAATGAGGCAATTATTACATTAGACAAAAAAACGGGTTCTGACAATTACTTAATTCCTCAATTTAGGCACTGAATAATGAAATGGCCAATTAATTCAGTTCTAGTTCTATTATGGAGCCTCGGGCACACATCCCACCACACTGTCTCAGGGCACCTGCTTCATTCAGTGTGACAAATAGGGCACCCAACACAGAAGGGTTAGGATGAGTCATCATACAACTGCAAGAAAAATAAACCAACAGGGCTGCCCGAGCTACGCGCCGTTGAAATGTCGACGGCAAGGGTTTCCATTCATTCATACAATCGTCCGAATTGAGCATTCAGGGCTGGGCCCAGCACCGAGGCCCATCTCGCGCAGAGGTAGTCATCCGAATGCCGTCAAATGACAGGAGCACCGCGGCCGGGTCAATACGATCCCGGGTCCAAGGCTGTCCCGAAACACGGTCCGCGGCAGCCGTCATCTCCCAGAAGCTTCAGCTTCCCAAGCACTAATCCAGGTGTCAAAATGCCAGCACAAGTGGCCAAATACTACCGGCTAGCCTAACTTGCCGAACCAGGTCAAAACCTCGCGATGACAGGTTCACCGCGGTAGGTCACCCAAGCACCTAACCATGCGAGGGCCAAAACGTCCTGCAGCCGCGGCAGTTAACCCCCGCAGGAAGACAGCGACAGTTTTAACCGTTCATTCGTCGAAAGGGTTGAATGGGAAACTTGAATGGCGAAGGAGCCAGTGAAATGGGCGTTTCGTAAGACTTAGGCCCCAGTCCTCACCTGTAAATGTTCCTGGAACTTTATAGGTAGAATCTGCGTCGTCATCTTGAGGCAGCGACGCTACGTATCCAGGATGAAGAGCAAAGTAATCCAGATCCTGGAAGGTATCTTGCAGAGTACAAATGTTTCACTCAACTGCGGATCATACAACCATCACGACAAGATTCTCAAGCTGTCATCTAACATGGCTTCCCACTACCACCTTACAAAGTAGTTCCGAGCACGGCGACGGCGGTCGAGAGCGCGAAAGTTCACGAAAGACGATCCGATTAGTGAAAGAATCACATAGAAACGCGTTTTTATGGCCCAACTTAATTTTTGCTGCTTTGCCGATCCGCAACAACGGCTACAGACGTAGGAGAAAGAAGATTGCTCCCAGGAAGGGTGCACAGCGCGGAGTGATACATGCCACATGAACAGTACAGCCGACGCCTTTTCGGAATGTTTTTGCCAGTTACCGCACCCTAGAATGGAAACGGATTTTCCGTTCTCGATGGCGCCAAATTTGAATAGAATTGTCCAGTGGGCACACCACACAATAAAAAATGACGAACTTTCCTGTTCTGTCACTGGAAACTATTCTCGCTTGGTAAAGTTCCAGGGTTTGGCCTATCCCACTTATGCAGCCATTACGTAGAGAGTGACATTACAGGGAATTGCTGATGCTGCAAAAAGCGGAAGTGGGGTGTGAGGGGAGGGGTGGTGGCAGAGGGGAGGTGCGCGTGCACACATAAACAATACAGAACGCGAATTGCTGCACCGTGCCGTCTCCAAGTTTTTGTCTGAGAAACCTTCCATTTCAATTACTCGTGGTAATAGACCGAAATATTCAGAAAACCAGCCATGTCTGTCAAAAGGGCTCAAAAAAGGAACTTGTCTAAAGGAATCCTGGAAATGAAAGTGAGTAGAAAATATTTCTAACCTTAGCCTCATGCTGGCTCTTTGGTGTTTACCTCGTTCATACAGTGTTATTTCATGACAATTTGTCCATTTTCAGTTTATGAAGAGGAGCAAAGATAAAGTGGAAAAAGAGATTGAATATCAAGAAGGCGCGGAATTTTTCGGCAGCGAAACTAGAAATTCTGGAACATCTAATGAGTAAGTGGAGATTTTCTCAATCAACTAAAAGGGAGTTGCCACCTCTGTGATGTAACTGCCTCATTCTAACAATCTTATGGGACCATGAGATTTGATATTTGTGCATTCCTCATTTACAGCGCACAGTACATCATTGAGCACAGCATGGTACCTATTGAAAAGTTAGTAAATGGAAGAATGTCTTTCAAGGGAATGAACCCTGAAATAGAACGCTTAATGGAACAGGAATGGCATGATATCAGGGAACAACAGAAAGCATTAGAGCGCGAGATTAGTAATCGACCAGAAATAAGTGACAAAGCTATGGCAAAGCGATTAGGAAAAACGGTGTCCAAAAAGTATGGTGATAGGAAGGTAGCGTGCAAAAGTGATGATAGCGAAGAAGAAAATATTAACAGTGATGATTGTGATATAAGTCCTCCTAAGAGGGGCAAGTTCTTAAAACCTAAAGATGATTGATAACTATATGAGAGACCTTGGGATTCAGTTTATATTAGCATGATTTCTGTGATACTTGTTGCATTGAAACTTTGTTAGAATTTGTTTCTTTGAAAAATTTTGCATTGCTGTTCAGTTAACATACAGAAGACGGAGTACACATAATTGTATTGTGCAATTAATCCCATTTATAACATCATGATGATTTCTTTGAAATACAATTTTCACTTATTTCATTGTGGTTTTATATTTGCAAGATTCTTTGCATGTGGCTGAGGAAAGGATATAATGGGGTTGACTAAAATAAATCTTACACCTCAAATTATGAAAACAATATTATACAAAACTTCATAGGTAATGAAAACAAGCTGCTAACCAACACTTTAAATAAAATATACAAGTTTTCTCAAAGTATAAAAGACAGTCTTTTGTTAAACATTGAACATTTCTCGAGCACTCCTGCTACAAATTTTATGTAAATGTGAACACAGTCTTAGCTCAGTTACGCAGATAGAGATTCTTCCCAGCCATTTACAGCAATAACCATTATGAAAAGACTAGGAAAAAAATCTGCACTAATCACCATCAAATCATTCATATCACAGAACAAGAAACATTGAAAATCACAGTTCCTACTTGAAACAAAAATATTACATCTCAAAATAAAACTCTTTCTTAATTTAAAATTAACATTTCCAGTGTGTAATTTTAAGATTTGACTAGTGAAATAAAAAATAAATTACTTTGTACGTAACAGAAAAAATTTACACTGCCACATTTGTTACAAATTGTTCTACTTCTAATCTAAACAACTGTCCAGTGCAACAATTTCACAAGCATAAACCCTACCTCTGCTAGCTGTTCTTGTATAACCCTGCTGAGTCTTTATGGAAATGTTGGTTCCTGAACCCAAACTTCCCAACAGCTTTTTTTGAGTGATGTAGAAAAGTTCAGATCATTCAAAAATTTCACAAACCTCTCAAGACATCACAGCTTTTAAAGAACTTTCAGTAAAAAAAAACTGATTAAGTAAGAAATCACAAATAAAATCATCAACAAGTGAAAAGATGCAATAACTCTCCTGAAAAAAAAAAATCTTTCTACACAATATCCTGTTCATTTTTAAGTCTACTCTAAATGGCTACACAGCCATTTAGGAAATCCTATGGAAACATGGGTAAGGTAAAATGAGATTCTCTTCCCTACCTAAGAACATCTTCAAAGCTACTGGAATACATGGCACTGGCCTAGAGTTAAAATTGTGATTCCAGAGCCTGCCAATAGGAAACAGAGATAGCGGCCAGATATTGGGACCTGAAATAGCTTTGCTTGCATGCGAAGAGATGATGTAAACAACAGCACTGCATCAAGGTCTTCATTAGGAGTATCTAAGTACACAAAGGGCCGCACTCGCACATCATGTCCTAACCGTTTAGTTTTTTCACAAGCTGATGTCAGTCGTGCAGCCTGGAAAAAGAAAGGAAGGGCTCATGTTAGTGTTAGAACAATAAATAAGACTACTCAATGAAGTTTTCAAGTAAGTTAAGCAAATAAGTTTTGCCAGACAAGAATGGTCACCTGAATGAAAGGAGCCACAGATGCAAGGACCCACAAGATAACATTGAGAACACTCACAACCACAATTGGACGTGTATCTTTATCTACATAGTCATAGTTAAAAATCCACATCATGCCAGCTGAAGCCCATGACAAATTTACAACTGTAAAAATACAGACAGCTGGAGCCAATTCTTCATTCAAATATTCAAGCAGGTTTTGGAATTCATTGATCTCCTGGAAGTAAATATTTTTAACTTAATATTTTAAAAATATTTGTAACTTATGAACAGGTTTGTGATATCATTACCCTCATGAAATCTAGTGGCTGCAAACTGTGTTGCAACAACTTCTTACGTAAAAAGAAAAGATGTGAAGTGAGGAGTTGGCTTTGAAGACAATAACTAGCAGTAATTGTAGCTTGTACCATATCATGCCAAAGGGTAGAAAATAAAAGCAAAATTTTAAGAGCATATTTTAGCTCTAATGGGCTGGCAACAAACACAGGTTATTAAGGTCAGAATCATGACAGGTAAAAAAGAAAACTGATTAAATTTTATCAAAAAAATATGTAACTTCATGCATAGAAGTATGTATGTTGACCAGCTCACCTGTGTTCCAGCCACTGAAATATTACAGAGCCATCAAACATCATTATGCTCACAGCAACCAGGGACAGACCGACCCAAACAATACTAAGGCCAATGAAAAGCCACAGTACACGCACTAAATAGCGTTGACTTGAAGGACCATTATTTGGGCCAGATGACAAGAGAAAAGCCTAAAGACAAACAGCAATGCAACTCAAATATATAAATAAACAATGAAATTAATCAACCACCTCAATCCCCAGTAAACAGAGAAGGAAAGGGAAATAGGAGAGGAGACCAATGAGCACAGAGAACCACTCACTTACCCTTTCCATTAAATTCTGCAATTGTTCATTCTGACGAATACGAAAAAGCCATAGAGCATAAACATAGCCTGCCAAATGAAGTAAACTGGGGAGCACATAGCTGAAGACCAGGCTACCATAACACACCTGCTCATGAGTCTTAACAACATCAGCAGCTGACCGAGTAAAAGTGGGCTTTGGTTTGTAGCAGAATCCTCGATCCCTCCTAGAAAAACAATGAAATAATTAGTTAATGATAACATTTTATAAGCCACTAAATATTTTTCAAAACATACAAGACAAAGCATACCGAAAGCAGCTCATATACTGCAGAAAGTATCCCATGCACATGAAAGATAGGGCTTGAATCAAGTGCAAATGACCTAGGATACTTATACACCTAGACTCAGTTTGCTCTACAGTTAGTGGTCTGAGTCCCATTGCAGCAAGAAGGCGAGTGTAGGGTCTCAAAATTCGGAATTTGCAGTAACGTAGAACTGCAGCAGTACTAAGTAAATCCTCTCCAGGCTGGTCGACCACCTCCGCTACCTGCAGATCAATTTAGAAAAATCGATTTATATTAATAACACCTTCTACAAAGTGGATGGTGCTGGCGACAACAGCATTGTACACATGGTAAAGTATGTTTAATTTGTAAAGGAGATGCAGCTAAATCTCACATCCACGCTGCTGAGAAGATCATCTTCAGATTCTGCTGAACTTCTTTGGTGGGTATGAAGTCCTCCTGGAAACTCCGAAGAGGCCAAAAATCGTGGCATATTGTCGATCTAGAATACAATATACTATTTCAAAGCGAGCATAAATGAAACAGAACTAGAGAAGGTAGGCTAAGAAACTACTGCTATTCCCTTAAATATCATGCACAGGTTTCAGTAAACAAGTGCTCCATGAACCATGATTCCAAACATCAATCTACAGCACTGACCTACAAAGAAAAATAACCGGAGTACCTTCACGTTCATTATAAATTAGCTGCCACGTCTCCACTTCAAGATTTCTTTCAGCTTATGTGAGATAATTGACACCTACCCCACAGTACCCAATCCTGGTCAACTTGACCCGGCTTAGGTGACGAACAACGCCCCGGATAATTCTCTATGCCCCTCTCCGTTCTACCGCTTTATTCTCCTCTTCTCTTTACCCTCTCACTCCACTCTTCCCCCACCGATCTTTTTTATTGCCCGTTTTCTTTTTTATCCCTTTATTTTACCGCGCCCTAAATTATCATGTTTATCAGTCAGCCGGCCCGACCCGAACGTCAATCGTCGGGTGTCAAACACAGCATCAAGCTGTTGCGTTGCTACTGCTACTGCTGCTACCGCAACACCTATCGCAACCGCTGCGCTCTCATGGCCTGCTCATGGCACTCTCATGGGCGCTGACGGAACCGTCGGGTTCCATCGAAGACAAACAGATGGCGTTACAATCGCGTGCAGCTGCAGAGCAGACTGTACCACTAGCAGCAGACAACTGCGACAGCCAGGGCCGTTCATGGCTCTTCTGCTGCCACTGTTTATTGCTCTTTCAAGAAAATAAAATAAAAATCAGGAAATATCCGAGAGACTGTCAACATTCTGTGATACCTCAAACGTTGCTCATTTTCGTGATGTGTGGAAGGAGTAGAGTCAATAACCTCCGATGTAGCATATATTTTGGTGCATGAATGAAAGCAACAGTGCAGCTCCTCAGTTCTGTCACTGAAGACTGCTGATCGTTCAGGGTCAAAGTGCAGCCATAATCGTGAATGATTCATCAGTATTTGCTGAGTGCGAGGTGAGTTCTACAGCTGAGAGTCGGCAGTAGCTTCCCACGCTAGCTTCTAAGCACATCAGGAGTGAGTATTGTAGCTCTCTGGTTTCTAGCCAGTGATAATTGGACATGTTGCCTTGACATCCTTCTGACAGTGCTAATTTGTTTCACCTTCACCTGTCAAATGCTGAATTTTAACAGCGATTAATTTTGAAAATATTTTCAAGATCCATTTCTTAAGTTTTATTGGTGCAGTCCAGCAAAGTCTACCATTATGCAGTTTTTAAATTTCTGAGCAATTTTATTTTTCTAAAAAATGTTTTTAGTGACTATGGGCCAGAATAGCAGTGTGCCACTGGGTGGGCGAGGAAAGTCATTTAGAAACAGTTGGCGGCCTCGCTTTCCTCCTCGGTCTCGGTCTTACAAAGGAAATCTATCAGCAACATTCAATGTCTTGGACATTGATACTAAGGTTAGTCATTTACTGTTTTTGTTGTTATTGTTTTCCTTCCTTTTCTTTTTGAAATTTTCTTAACTTTATAACATCACAGTCCTATTTTTAATTTTGGCATTTTCTTTCCTGTCTAGATTGACCAATTGAATGTAAATTTAGCTAGTGAAGAGGAGCTGATGACTTTGCCGGGAGTTTGTCGTATTGATGCACATAATATTGTGGAGTACAGACAACGATTAGGACGGTTCAAAAAAGTTGAAGATTTAGCTCTTGTATCTGGAATTGGTGCTGATAAGCTTGCTCTCATCAGACCTGAAATATGTGTCGGACCTAGGCGGTCTCCTAGGTAGAAAATTTTCAACATTAACATGGTTTTAAAATAAATTTATGTTGTCTGTTGAACTTTAATGTTATTCAATTAACATTCCAGCTGTGCTTCATCTCGTGCCCAATCCATTGACAGTCTTCCCAGCGTGGATGCTAAACCTTCACCTCGTCCAATACCTCTTACTAATATCAACACAGCCACTGTTTTTGATTTGCAAGCAATTCCAGGATTTACCCAAGAAATTGCTGCAAATGTGGTAGATTATAGAGAAAGACATGGGAACTTCGCAAATTTAGAGCAACTAGTCAAAGTGAGTTATCAGTTATTTGTTGATTTTTAAAAACTTGGTTTGCATATCTTTTTATAACTAACGCAACATTCCATTTCAGGTGAAAGGTATCAACCATATAAGATTAGGAGCTGTTAGGTCCAGGCTGACTGTTAATACAGAGCCAAACTCTGTGGCCATTCGAAATGGTTTTGCTCATAGTTTTAATGTTGTTCATAGTACACCTAAAAGTTCACCTAAAGTTTCATCTAGTCAATCTTCTCAGCCGGTTACCAATGGTAAAATATCAGGTATGGAATAACCCTGAAGCTTTCCATGTATTTATTCTTTCCCTTCCAAAAAAGTTATTGCACCCTTTTTCTCTAAATTCAGGCCACAGAAAATCTTTGTCAGTCCCAGTCAAATTTGGACCAGCATCTAATGGCTTAGCTGTTCGTGACATATTAGATGTTCTTTCTGCCTGTTCACCAAGACCAATTGTTGAGGATTATTTCGATGGGAAACGGAAAGGAAGAAAAGCAATAAGAATTGCTACGTGGAGTCTTAGTGGTCTGTCCCTTGATAAGGTAGAAAATCCTGGTGTGAAAGAAGTCATCTGCCGGACAATCTTGGAAAATAGGTATGTGATATAGAGGATAGTTCTCTCTTATTTAAAAAAAAAGAAAAAGAAAAAAGAAAGCTAGCTAGTCATTCAACTAGCTGTTGAACAGTTTGGAATTGGGATGGATATCATCTGTTGCCTTCAATTACTGTTTCTGCTCAGGCTTCTTCAAACCATGTATGTATGCTATCTCTTGTTATCTGAAGGCAGTAGTTGACAATTGGACACATGAGAGTTGGCCCTTATCACCCAAGACCAGATGGAATCTTTGATAAAATTATAAGTTTTAGGAGATCTGCTGCTATCAGTAGCATAATGCAAGCTTACAAGTACCACTTGGATTGCCAAATGGCAGTTACTTCTTGGTTACATTGTGTGTGAGATATCAGTTTACATCATGTAACTGTATGAAGTCAATTCATGGTTTTCTGTTATTTTGGCCTGCTCCATATTCACTTTGTCTAAGAATATTGTACTACATATGCAAATTTTGATCACATCATCTATTTCCAGATTTTCTTTGGTAGCTCTTCAGGATGTACTCAGTAACGAAGCCCTTGAAAAGGTACACATCCAATTTACCTTCAAACTTGGATTGAAACTATTATACTTTGCTTTCCTGGTGCCTCACAATTTTTCTACCCTCCCAGATTTGCAATGAACTTAATTTTCCTACATTACGTCGCATTAAGGAATGGAAAGATAACTCATATAAGTGGCAATATCAGGTATGTCTGAGAAAATACCTAACAAGTAAACTGATATAACTGTCTAATTGTATCAGTACTTATTAAACAGTACTCATTTAATTATCCTTTCAGAGCTTCAATGGACTTGGATTTTTGTGGGATGTGAATGATGGTATTGTTTTATCAGCAGTTAATGTGGAAAGGCTTCATAAGACAGATAATGCCTCTGAGGCCCTCCATGCAGATTTTATGGTATCCCAAGTTCCAGTTATAATATTTTAAATACCTTAAAATAGCAAGTTATAGGAGGGATTTTTATCATTCTTTCTGTTTACCAGGTTGGAAGCCTTGATGTGTCTGTGCTCAACATTCAATTTCAGGAGTCCATAACAAATCATTCTCATTCTGACATCACCGCTGCAGTTGAGAAACAGTTCAGCAAACATCAAAATAGCAATGGAATTTTGTTGGGTGACTTTTATCATCTTCAGAAGAAGGTTGAAGGTTTGTTCCTTGCTTTTATCTACACTTATCTTGGGTTCCTCACTAAAGGATAGTAGATGGTCTATGATCTATTTCTTAGAGGACATTTTTCTGGTTGCTTTGATTTGTCTAGTATCTAATTTTCTGTTTATTTCATCAGATAATGATGAAGTATTTGGCGCGGATCTCAGGGCTGTGCTTCCTTCAAAGGTTACCACCAACAGTGTAGCAATGAATCATTATAATGTGGACCATGTGTTCAATGACAACATATATTTAAATCAAGCTATTAGTGCACAGTATACTGGTAAGCTCTTGCAATTACGTTGAAACAGTTTGAAACCTGTTTCTCTTTTCTCCTGCCAACATGTCTATATTTCTTTGTAAATTTCAGATATGAGTGGTGTGGTGCGCCAAGGTTTAACTCATCTTGCAATACCTCGCAATTGGTCTTGGGGTGGCCCAGCAAGTGAACACTGCCCTGTGTGGTGCGAGCTGTTTGTTGACAAAAAGACATCTTCGGAAATAATTGGAAGGAGATAATAAAGAATTTTCTCAGGCATATGGGATCAACATATGTATTGTCTTTAAAACTAATGAACAGTTTAAACTGCTTGTGGTGTATTTTCTATTTCTTTTATGTGTCTTGTGTAAAATTATAAATGCAATAAAGTCAACTCTCCATTCCAAATCGGTACAATATTGTGCTATTTCATGTCATTGATCTTGATTGTGTTGTTTTTAACCAGTCACTATCCTATTGTTATAAAGTGTCTATTTTTATTATTTCAAGAGCAGTATTGTAGTTTCAATTGCTAGCTTAGCAGTGTGCCTTAAACTTGATTATTGTAAGTTCTAGTGCGTACCTAATAGTAAGCACTCATTCTGCAGAGGCTAGAAGTACCTTACTACTTGCATTACCCTTGCTGGTTGCATTTGTTCCTGCTAGAAATTTAGTATTGAATTCTATTTCTTTTAATGAAAATGCACAGTGGAATTGTAGCACTTACACCTTTTTTTTATTTTTAAGAAATATATCTTGCTCATTTCCATAGAGCTTTTAACTTGTTTTTTTGGACAATGTTTTTATCTTAATTTTTTCTCTGAACCAACCGCAAGTGATAAGTAGATAACTGTTAACTTAACTCTTAAGTTGTTTACTAAGGTGATACGTATCAATCAACCTCATGAACTGATACTGAATTTTAGAATGTTAACTTTATGAACATCAGTCAGTACATATCAAAATTTGTTAAACTGATTTCTTTTACATTGTCTTCCATTTTGCTTCTCTTCTGGGTCTCTTTTAGGGTAAGGGGACCAGTGATTGCCACTTTTACTTCCTCCCACCAAGTTTTAATTATTATTTTTAAGTTTTAATCGTCCTACTCAAACAAATTTTAAAACAATTATAAAAATTTAGAGGTCTCAGAGGCTGCCAGGTAGCGAGATCCAATGGTAACCATCCCCTTACCCTGCTGTTGAATGCTGTTGGTTGATACCCAATCAAAGAATGTGCTCATTTGATTACTGAATTCTGATTTGTTCGCGTATTGACATTATTTTGTAAAAGGCTTAGGCTAGCAAATATTCTGCCATTCTAAGTCATAGATAGTCTATGGTGGTTTGAGGGAGAGAACTTCCTTGTTCCTTCACTGATACCTGACCTTTGTGATCTAGTGCTAACTACATAAGGTGATCCTCTTCCTAGAGATGTTTTTAATGTAAGTTAACTTGCTTTTTTAATTCTGATGAAGCCATTGCTCATATCATTCCATTTAGCAGCTGTCTCAGCTTTTTATTAATATTTGCTAAACTTCTCGTGATGTAATTTACATTGTACTTAATCTTTCATATGGCATTTGGTGTATTCATGGTTTCCCATAATGTTCTTTATCCAGAATAAATGTAAGAGTATGTTTTTAAGACAGCAGATTATAGGATGGGTGCAAGACAGAAAATAATCATTAAAAAGGTTTAATACAATAACTTACAACACCTTCTGTTGTTCACTCCCACAGTAAATTAGAGAAAAGAAATGAGACAAGCTTCGTATGCTGAGAGCACATCAAGTACACACGATGCACCACAAGAATATACAGGAATCACATTTTAGTCTTTAAAAATTAACAACTGCTCTCACAGACCTCCTCTTAGTGCCAACACCAGATGCAATACTGACCCTCCTTGAACTTTGTAATCTTGAGCAGTCTTGTCATCATTCCTAATAATAGATAATAGAAACCAAATATAAATGAATCCGTATCCATATGTTCAGTACAAACACACACTAGATGTTACACCCTACTTACATTTGTTTGCCAGAGAAAATAAGTCGTTGCTGTTGGGGTGGAATGCCTTCCTTTTCTTCAACCCTTTCTTTGATCCTCTCCACTTTGTCCGTTGGTTCAATGTCAATCTCAATCTAAAAAATATTAAATGTGTATGATAGTACAGAAGATCAGATCATTCAAGGTGGGACAGTGTTAGCCAGACACCCATGATGGGTTCAAAACAAAAGCAACAATACAAAATATTGAAGAAAACAATACACTCTTAGAGAAGAAAATAATTTTTACAAAGCCAACACTGAATACGATTAAAGTGACGATGACAGAACTTACCTCCTTTCCTGTCAGTGTCTGTGCACAGCATCATGAAGCAAAAGAACAGTATTATCAAAAACGTATCAAGGTATGTGCATAAAAATGTTGACTATGCATCAAAATCAATCAAAGGTGTAAGGTAGGACTACCATAACTGTGATTTCTTAACAATTGACAGGTTAAGTACGATGTTGATTTGGGTATGATCTCAGAGATGATTTGAGGCTCAGCAACGTTATCTCACAAAGAATTAAACAGAATGTCGAGCAACCGAAAAACTATCTGATTATGAAATCGAATAACATTTTTTGAAAACAATTACGAATGACTTGCCTACCGGCAGTACCTTTGACAGTTCTGAGCGATTTCAACTCACCTTGACCTTGATAAGCATTTTGAGGTGTGAAGAAACTTAATGTTAAGACTCACAGACTAAGTTAGTCAATTTTCACGGGTGATAAAACACGGGCGAAACTGAAATATTCCTGGGCAATGACGTTCGGTAACCTCAAAACTCTAGCCAAACACAACTACCGCGCCGATTGGGTGCGTTCTACTGTTGCATCCTAATATAGTTCCTCAGACCCCATCCGACCGACAGGGCCAACAGAGCGCACAGTGTCACAGAAGGGCTTGGAGGGGAAAGGGAAAGCTAGCAGGGCAGGTTGGCTGAGGAAAGACCAAGTAGGAACATGAGAAAATATGCACCTGGGAAAAATATGAAAGTAAGTTAAGACACACCGATCGAGAAGAAGGGGTTGCCATCCGAATAGAGCCGTGCATTTAAGTTTCTTTGTGAAAGAGGCAAAACCAGCAAAACCAACGGAATGAAATGTCCTCCCCCCCTCCCCTCACACTCAAAAACAAAAATTTGTGATTGGACGGGTATTTCAAGTCCGCTGTAGGTATATCTTAATTTAATGTAAGTTAACGTACCAGAGGTGTGGACCACATCCACATCCCTTCGGATCTGTGTGTGAGAGAGACCATTGTAGGGGGAGTACGTGGGAGGCCTACCAGAGGGAAGACCTCGCCGCATTGGCGTCAGCCACGCCCACTGCAGTGCTCGCGGGGGATCCGACAGGATCTCGCTTTCTAGCCGCCCCACGTGTGCGGTGCACCATACCTATCTGTTACTGGCAGCGCCAGCAACAGCGGCGCTCTCAGCAGTCGAGTGGCTGCCGGCTGCCACTCACCTGTGCGCGCCTAGGCTGGCTGCACTTGTGGGGGGCCCACGGAACCTACCAGGCAGGGAGCGTGCTGAGATGGCCTACGAGCAAGGCGCTGCGGCCCCTGCGGCCTCCTTTCACTGCCGGGCATCACGGGTTCAAATACCGGCCAGGGTGGGACTCTTTGAGCCCGCAAGCTGTTGACTCGGTTTTCATCTTCGGGCTCGGACTATCGCAGGGAATGACCACGAGGCGACACAGTAACCTGGGCCGCGCGGCAGTCCAACTCCGCCAAACACGCGTCGCGCACATCCAAAGCGCAACGCTGCCGTTCAGTACTTGTTCGACAGCGAGCCGCACTCCACGACGTCTACTCGTGGGAACGCCAGCGTCAGTCAGCACTTCACTGCTGACCAGCGAAAGGTGGGGGCCCCGACACACATATGCCGGCGAGCGCAACTGTCATCCAGCCATCAGGCCGGGCCCCGCTGCCCCCCGCAGAAAGTGTGTGAGTGTGGAGGGGGAAGGAGGCAGGCGAAATAATTCCTTTGACTTGCATTACCTTCAATTTTTGGCCTGCGTGTTATTTGGAGGTCCATATCTGGCCGCAAAGCAAATGACAATGAAAGTTGACCGGTTTTATTTCGTAGTGAACAGGTTAGTAGAGTGTTTTGGTCGGAATAGGCAGGGATAAATGAATGGCAATTTCAGAAAGTACTTTATTATCCAGCGAGTCGTGCTGTGCAGTGTACACCATGGTCACGAGGCCTTCCAGCAATGGGCTCTACAAGGAAGTCCCTCGCAGTCAAAGGCATCAGGCAAAAATGAGAACATTTCTGATGCCTTAGGGAACATCCATATACACCACAAGACCCATAATAGGTCACTTTTAGACCCACCTCCCCCCGCGTGACCTGGCTAACCTAACCTTCCCATGTATTTAATATAGGAGCGTGTCCTGGGGCTGACCCCCCTCCCCCCAATTCGGTCACGTGGTATATGAATGGCCCCTTAACATCTCCGCCGTCTGCCGTCAGAACAGGCGATGAGCAAACTGCAAACGAAATTCAGCCCCTATGAGGTGTTCCCCCGAAGGTCTTGCCTCGGGGCTTGTGGACGCCTACGTCCCATTCCGTGGTCGGTGCTACCGACCCAACCGAACTCAGCCCGTTCTCAATGTTAGCAACACCGGCCCTGCAGTTCACGTTCACAAAGTTCAGCGGATCACGGTGTCGGGCCCGGGTTGCAGGGGCCCTCCCTGTGAGCCGCCGAACCTCCGCGGCTCGATACAGGGGGGCCGAACCCCACCCCTCATAGCCGAACTGGCTCCATTCATTTGACAAGTAGGTGTTACGGCGCGACCAGTTCCGGGATCGATCCTGTAACACATAAATGCTTTAATTAATACGAGAGGGTAATGACAGGGTGAGGGAGGAGGGAGGGGGGGGGGGGGGGGGAAAGTGCATGCGGAGCGCCAGGAGTCGGGTTCCGCCTGCCGCAGCGCGATGCCCGGCGATGCCCTGGTTTCTCTATGGGCGATGCCACATGCCATGGCTACGCCCCGCCACGGCCACGGCGGCCACGGCCCACGGCGGGTCGGCAGCCGTTGTGACGTCATCACGGCACCCCGCACAGCATCGGGTGGGGTGGACCGACCGTCCCTCTCCCACGCACGCCCCCCCCCCCCCCCCCCCAAATCCGTCCGTCTGGGCACCGCGCTGCCATGGGAGCTGAGGCGGGCACACTGGCTGAGCGACAGACACCAGACACCCACATCCACCGCTCGTCTGGATGCGCGTTGCCGTCCATCTCCCTGAGGAATCCAGCGGTGATACCCGATTTGGGGCCGTCGGCAGGCAGCCCAACGCCGAGAACGGCTGGGGGCATTGTTAGGTCCGGCGTGCGACCGCCCAGCCTTTACTGAGTTTCGGAGGGTCCTCGGGGCCTACGGTACTACAAGACAAGAAGGGTCTGTTCTGCGCGCTGCGCCCGCCCGACACGGCAGGACGACGGCTCATACCATATTCATGTACGTCTCATCGATTTCGCTCGTTCTGGACAGTCGCAGACGGCGGGTCGGGGGTGGACGGGGGGGGGGGGCAGTCTCGCGCCTTCCCCTTCCCCGGAAGTCGTGGTGCACCCCCCCCCCCTCCTCCGTCCATATGGCCCCATGGCCGCGGTCAGAGGCGAGCCAAGGGCCAGGCAAGGCAAAGCCGCGTCGTACCGCTCTGCTAGCTCGCTGCTGCAACTGCCGCACCACGGTGCCGCGCCGTGCCGCGCCGTGCCGCGTCGGCCGTGTCGTACCGTGCCGCCCGCACGAGTGGGCGCACGTCGCCCCGTACACGGTTCACACAGTGAAAGGTCCGCCCCTCTCCTCTCCCCGCGGGGCCCACGGACGGACATAGCGAGGATGAGGCGAGGCGGCCGAGCCGCGGGAAGTGTGCTCGGCAAAGTGCATTGCCCCAGCCGGCTTAGTGGGACCCTGCCCAGCCTGACAGCATGCTGACAGCCGTGCCTAGGCCTTGGGGACGCCCCGGTACCCGAGCGGTAAGCGCCAGGCTAGGTATAGCCAGGTATAGCGGTGACCAGCCAGCAGACGTGCACTGGTGACGTGCGGCCGCGGCGACCGATGGCCCGACCCGGCCCGCTGGGAACAATCCTCAGTCTGCGAGCTGTGAGTGGCTCAGGCATCGGAACCCAAGACCCTCGCCACCCGATCCCGCTGCCCCGCGGCTAGGGCTGAGCTAGGCTAGGCTAGAGCTAGAGCCTGCAGCTGCCCCACAAGCTGCCCTGCCCGCGGCACCCGCGGCCCTTCGCTCTTCCGGCCCGGCAGTGGTGCTGCGCTGCGGTGTGGTGAGGGCTGAGGGCCTCGAGGGCAGAGCACAGCCGGGCAGAGCTGAGCTAGAGTGCGGCCGCGAGCCGAGGCCCGGCCCGAGCCCGAGCTGGCCAGTGACGTGGCAGGCAGATTTCATGACGGGCCCGACCCGAGCCACGGGCGACGTCAGTTGATCGTGGTCTCCCCGAGCACGGCCAGTCCCATTGCTCTCCGGTACATTGTCAGGGCATCGTCTAGGCATCGCCATGGCCACGAAATAGGAGCAAGGTGAGGGGAAACAATAGGGTTAGGCTTCCCGAGGAACGTTCGACGTTCGACCGAACGCCACAGGCCCCCAAACACCCCAGCACGGCCAGGGGCCAGGGCTGCGTCGGAACGCGGGCGATTAAAGGGGGTGGTTATCGGGAATAACGGCAGCTCCGTGAATTCCTTGCGGGCGCAGGGTTTCATCTGACGGCTTCAAGAGGTTAAGCCGAGCAAGCTCTCAATCTTACCGTCTAATCACAGTGTACCGGAAAGCATCTAGGCGCACGAAGAGCCAAAGCTGAATCTAAATTAGAATCCGTCATAGATAAGCCCGTACCGGGTTACACTACCATAACACGCACATTATTTTCAGTGGCTAGGATCGAACGGTCACTCCTGTCTACGTGTGACTACGTGTAACCCGGTGCACCACGGGCTGATGCCGCGGCCGTGACGTTCTCGGCACTCGGCACGACGACTCTGAGGCCACAGCACCGCGCCACCGCGCGCGAGAGGAGGGAAAGCGGTGCAAGCTCATCCATTTACCTGGTTATTCCCGCGATGCCAGTTTTTCCTCCTGAATCTCGTCCGACGTGAATCTGCTCCCGTCGTCACTGGTCGCCATCACAACGCACCACCACCACCACCCCCTACAAGCACAACCCAGCTCCCAGCGCACTCTGTGACAATGTTGGCGAAGCAACCCCCGGACAGCGATCGCGGCCATCGCATCCAAGTCCAAGAGCCCCCAGTTTTCCGGCAAGAAGCAATGAAGTCTAGAAGCGACAGCGATTTTCGAGAAGATCCGTAGGGATTATCACGACTTGGGGAATTGGTCGTGAATCTGGAACTGGCCTTTGTTGGTTCCGGATATACTTTCGGGACGCGTTCGCCATGGACATAAAGAGAACAGGTCGAAAACGTTATTATTGTGGTGAGTTCGTAGAGGATCATAACCTCCATGAAATGCACAGCTAGGAGCCGGAGTAAACGCACCCGTTCGGGATAAACAAAGGAATGCGTTTAGGAAATGCAGACTTCGCAATTAGTGTACAGACAGATCGTGTCAAGTACGTGTAGCTTTGTTCTTTGGGCAGCTGCGGGTCAGGTGATAGTTTGTGCTCGAAATTAGCTTTGGCGTGAAAATTGAAGAGCACAAGGTACGGGGCCTTTGTTGGATGTGGCCAGAGATGGTGGTCTGCGCCCCTAGAAATTCGCGTTCTATTTTAGTTTTGTGGCAACATTTTTCAATGGTTTCGTAACTTTTTCTCTGATGAAGGCTTCCGAGTATAACTCCCCGTGATTTCGGAGCGCCTACTTCTGCGGATGTTTGTCGCCATAGCCATTGTCGAGGACGACGAACCCTTTCGCCAATAGGCTAACCTCGTCTCCCTCTTACCTTTTCATGTGTGTTGAATACAGGTCTCACTACGGTGTTCTTATTCTAATTCCGATACTGTATTACGGTCAGTCGTAGTTGGTGAGACATTCTCATCCCTTCAGCAAGGATTGATAAATTTTAGGCTTCAATGAACCACCGAACACTCGAACATCTGTGGTTTCCTGCTGTTCAGTTATTTCTCGAATTTTGCGCGTTTTGTTTAGGTCATCCGGATGCTTTTGCTGTATTCTTTGGAAGCGTGATGGTGTTCGGGTTATGAGTATCTTCGGATGTTTCTCAACACTGCGATAGCCTGAAATTTCGCGTGAGGGATCGTGTTGGGGTAGGCTGGCAGTGCGAAGAAGATCGTAGGAAGAAGTAATATTTGTGGATGGCGTATCCGCTTTACACCCTTCGCATTTCACAGTCGCAATTCGACTCGGACACAGAGAGGAGACTCGTGTAGTGCGGTGTGTGCAGTGGCGCTGGCCATTGTCTTCAGACACGAATCTCTTCGGCAGTTCGAAAAATCTTACGGTATACTTGGACCAAGGCAGGAAAAGACGGGTGAGGTGTTTTGACGGTCCCCATGATCCGTTCATCCCTTATCAGCTTTGGATGAAGAGGGGCAAACTTTGAATATGAGACTTGCTATGCTATGAAGTATCCAGAACACTCGAAAACGGGTGGAACTGAATGACTAGCCGAGAAACCTATACGGCTACTGGACTGAAACGAAGACTAGGAATATCGATTAACCCCCGGAAACTCATGAAACGAATGTGAGGGATCATGTCACGTTTCGAGTGTCTGGATTCTATCCATGGATTCTTTCCATCAAGAGCAATCGTTATAGCTCCAATGGTCGCAGCGGTGCGAATAGCGTCGGGGCACCAAGTTGGAGTCCGCAATGGCTGTAGACCGGAAACAGTACTCTACGGCGCTCGGACTACAGACAACGCTTTGCAGCCAGACGTACCGGCCAGCACCACCAGTAGTTTTCCTCACTATCAGGATTGGGGTGTAGACCGTTTGAAGTCTCTGCCGAAACATTATTATTCGTCCCCCAAGTACTACTTGAGAAATGTTTCTTAAACTCCAATCGGCTGGAAAACCTTCGTCTCGGCCATAAGCTGTCTGATTCGCCCGGCGTGGTAGCTTGATGGTGTGGGAGCAGCGAGTGTGCTACAAATCACACCGGACAGGGGGAGTCAACGCCGTAAAGATTCAGATGGGCCTGTGTCTGGTCGACCCTCCCTGCGCATGCCCGTCGGGCATCTACGCGTGCGCAGTGCTATGCTGGGTTGATCTGTTTCCGGCGACGGACCTACTGCGGAATCCTCTATTCTCTTTCAAAAACGGAGGCAAGATTAATGACACTGACTCAGACCTGATAGCTAGTCTTAACGTGTTTGGTTCCCTAAATTTTCGCAAAACATATTCGCAGAAGATTGTAAACTGCGGTAACACGATTAATCGTGGCTGTGGCGTAGGGCGCCCTCCTCTCTGAAGTCCGTCGCTCTACCAACCCCGGACTACAATGAATGTCTTTGCAACGACTTGATGTCAATCTGTGGCAATGAAATTCCCTTGTTGCTTTCTTTTGCAGTTTTTGTCTCTGAGTGACCGATCGACGTATTAGCAGTATTCATAGCCGCAATGGCATCCGTAAGCAACTCCAAGGACCCTGGGGATGACCCAAAGGTCCCGAAATGCGAGCAACCTGGAGGTCGGTTGAATATCACCGCTTAAATTCATTTTAGTAACAATGTATTTGCTTTGTTTGAGAGAAAGCACCTTATCTCTTATTGGAATTGCGTATTTTACAGGGAAGGACTATGAAGAGATGTTAGCACGACTGCAGAAATACCTACCGTTCCTGAATACTACGATTGCGAGAGTTGAGTCCAAAAAGGATGAAATGAGTGCGGATCATGTGGCCAAGTTTACTAAGTTGGCCAATGTCCGGCAGCTATTGACATCGTCTACGCAGACGTACGGTTGCCTCATCGTCTTCGACCTAATGGATGTATTTGTCTGGGCTCATGATCAAATAACTTTGTTGTTTCAGGTTGAAATATGAAAAACTAGTGCAGTGTGAAAAAATACTGAAAAAGCTAGCAGATAGCCTTAAGGTAATTAATAAAACTTATATAATCACTGTATCTATAATATTGATGTTTTCAGCCCGGAAACCGCATTTCCTGGCCGTTCTTAGCGTGTGGAATATGATTTCGCCCACTTCACAATATCCTCGGAATTCCCTATATCTTAAGCTTCTGTGGTCGCGCGTTCTTAGCACACTTGGCGCCTGCTGGTTAGGCAATCCCGATTCTTGCTTTCCCGCGTATTGTGCGGGCTGGCCTTCCTAGCCCTCGCAGGCACTCGCCTTTGCCGTTCCTAGCCGTTCACTTTTTCAACGAGGGGAAAATACGAACTATTTTATGGGCGACGCCTTGGGGTCCATGGCGGTGGGTGGATCGTTTCGATTCTCTCGGCTGTGCGGGAGGGGAGAGGGTCTGTGCTGTAGGTACTCTAAGCAGTTGGTAAGGGCTGACCCTGACCCACGTCGTTTCCATTCGCTTCCCAGATGCACTATAAACTGCTAATTGCTGATTTCGGGTACTAAACTGTGCCTCGAACAAATTTTTTTTTTTTTTTTTTTTTGCAGTTTCCTATACCTGCAGATATTCCTGTACCAAAACCAGTGTAAGTATTCCCAGGTACTGGATGAAAGCTTTTAAATGTATTGTTTGTCTTAATTTTCTTTCATTGTATTTTTCAACAGCATTAAGGTTGAACCAAAAGAAGTGTCCGAGTCTCCAGCTAGTCCTCCTCAACTTGATCTCAACCCTCCAAAATCATGTCCTAAAATAATACCTGTAGAGAGATGTGCCGCTGTGGAGAGGGACTTTTCAAAGGCTGAAGAAGAACCAACATTAGAAGCCAGCCGGAACCGCCTTAAAGGCCTTATGCTGAAAAGTGAATTCAAAGCAGTGAATTCCAGTGCTTCTACATCGTCTCCCAAAATCCCTGGGTTGGACAATGAATTCCCAAGCAAGGCTTCTGTTGTTTACAGTCGCCTTTCAATTGACAGTTTAAAATCTTCTGATATTGCAACAAAGAACCAAAGTCACAGTGCACCTCGTTCTACTCCGAAAGAAGAGTGGAATCATGTTGGAGATGCATCCCATAAAAAAATAGAGCTTGAAAATGACTGGGCTTCTCACAGAGATGTGGATGAACGAAGACAGAGTAGAGATTTAGAATTGAGACCATCAAGAAGGGATATTGATGAAAGACAAATGCCAGTAAATGAGCCTCAAGGGATGCGAGTGCAGTCTCTTATGAATCATCCTCCCCAAGCTCTTCCATCTCTTATGAATCATCCTCCCCAAGCTCTACCATCTCTTATAAATCTTCCTCCACCTCCATCTCTGGCCTCAAGGCCATCTCTTTTACCTCGCAACATGCCAACTCATAATATGGTCTTTACACATGGTAATTCCCCTTTTTCTTCCCAGGAATACCAAAGATCTGCTGAAAGTATGCATATGGAAGTTTCTTCTCAAGTTATTTCTAGAACTTTTATTAGCACTAACCTTTCAAGTAATTCAACTATGCCACCTAATCCCCCACCTGAGCATGTAGAACGGTCTAATAGTCATTCTCGCTACCCACCTCAGCAAAGAGAGATATATGACCGTTCTAGTACGTATGGTCTTCTCCCTACACCCAAGACATTTTCTAGTTCTGTGTCGGTTGAAGATAGAAGAAATATTTCATCAAGTTCCTGGAGTCAGCCTGGACAGCAAGCAGAAAGCAAACCCAGTGCAAGAGAAAGAATAATGCAGAGGATAGACACCGTTGAAAAGTTAGGTGTTAGTCAAGGAGGTGCTCTGAGAAAGTTGAAATCGGACATAATGGACAGAGGCTTAAAGAAAACTACGGAGACTGACTCAGTCCGTTGTGAAGAATTGGGCCAAAAACCAGCAGATGTTGTGCCAAGAAAAGTTGATCCAAGACTTGAGAAAGACCAGAGACGTAGCTCAGTTGATGAAGATGCTCAAAGGCTGAGATTGGTACCCCGACCTAATGATCTTCCTCATGGTTATCCAACTCCTGTTCTACCTCATAACAAGCCTGGCCTTCCTGGTCCAAATTCTTTTGGAAGTGCTCTTCCTAGTTCTACTCAATGGAATCAGTCAAATGTTACTCTCCCTCCTGGCAGAGCTTTGTTTCAGGGTCAACATAGTGCAATAAGTACTTTTCAGTGGCAAGCAACTTGCACTGCTAAAAAGACCACTGCTCATGATTTGGGTCTACGATATCAGCCTAAGTCTCGACAAGGCAGGCAAATGCATACTTCTCAAAGTGAAAGAGTACGTGAAAAAGTAAGTGATGATAAGCATTCTGGATCCAAGGAATCCGAAAGTCACAAAAGAGATAGTGATATTTCCCAGGCTTCTGGACGAAGACCATCTGACCCACGGCTTTCATCTGGCAAACCTGGTGAGGATAGAAAATGTTCTGATCCTAGAAGCTCAGAAACTTACAGCAAAAAGAAAGAAAAGTCTAAGGACAAAGAAGACAATGATTACTCATCTCCTCTTGGTAGCATATACAGTGAAAATAAGCGCAACAAGACTGGTCAAGGATATGGTCTTCAGAAATACAAAATACCAAGACGACCAAAGGAACCAAGCCCTTTGAAGGAGTCAAATCCAAGTACCAAGCAGGCCTTGACTGATTCTCGCCTCTCCTCAAATAGGGATCCAAGACTATCAAAATCTGCTCCTAAACCCAGCCCTGATGCAATAATAGAATCTGAAAGTCAAGTTATAGCTGAAAGTACTATAAGTTCTCTTGCACCTGTGCAGGACTTTTCATCTCCATCTGAGGATGATCATTTAGGGGCTCAAGCTGGTAATGAAGATGCCAAAGAATCATTAAAGACTCAAACTAAGACTAGAAACTCTTCCCTGGATGGCAATCCCTTATATTCAACATCACAGGTGTCCAGTACAAATACTCTAATGGACAAGGATCAGTCAAAATGTGATTCAGAAACACGAAGTCCATCACCAAAATTACGCCACAATAGTCCCCTGGATCCCAAAGGAAATCTGAAGGGTAGAAGTCGATCTAGATCAGTTGAGAGAAGTCCTCCTCATTCAGGAGTCCGTGTTAAGGAAAAAAGTCCCAAGCCAAAATCCACAGCCAGAAGTTCATCACGATCTCGAGGAAGGAGCCCTCCATACAGAGGAAGGAGTAGGTCAACTTCAAGAGGCTGCTCTAGAGCAAGAAGCCGATCGACTTCAAAAAGTCGAGTGAGAGATAGAAGCTCCTCACGTTCCCGAGGCAAATCTGCTGGTAGGAGTTCATCAAGGTCAAGAGCTAAGTCTCGAGGCAGTCCGTTCAGGACTAGAGCTAGATCCAGGGGACGTAGTAGATCAAGATCTAGAGCAAAATCCAGAGGACGAAGCTCATCTAGAACAAGATGTAGATCCAGAGGGAGAAGCTCTTCTAGAACAAGAGGTGGATCCAGAGGGAGAAGCTCATCTAGAACAAGAGGTAGATCCAGAGGAAGAAGCTCATCCAGAACAAGAGCCAGATCCAGATGGAGAAGCTCATCTAGAACAAGAGGCAAATCCAGGGGTCGTAGTGTTTCAAGATCTAGGGGCAGAAGTACATCTAGAACAAGAGACAGGTCCAGGGATAGAAGCACCTCCAGAAATAGAGGCAGGAGTTCAAGATCAAGGGCAAGAGATAAGTCAAGGGATAGAAGCCCCTCCAGGTCTAGAACTAGATCAAGTTACAGAAGTCCATCTTATTCTAGAGACAGATCAATTTGCGCTGTATCCAAACCAAGAAGCAGACGGTCTCATTCTCGTTCAGTTTCAAGAAGTAGAAGTAGTCCATCTTATTCTAGAGGAAAATCAACTAAGCATAAGCCAAGAGCACGCAGCAATTCATCTGACTCTGATAGGCATTTTACATTGGATAGCTGGAAGAGGACAGAGAGTCCATCGCCTGATAGAAGGTCTTCTATTAGAAGGAAAGGTATCCACCACAAAAAGCGCAGTATTTCTTCAGATAGTGACCAATCAAGAAATCAATCAAAGAACCAATCTTGCTTTAATAGAAGTCTTTCAAGGGAGAGTGTGAAGGATATTGAGAATTCAGCAGCATCATCTAGAGCTTCCTCAGGAAGAAGCTCTCCCCTGTTTCCTAAAGAGAAATCACCATCCCCTTCACCATCTAAGGAGTTGGTCTTCGATAGTTTGTTAAAAAAGGGCATTTCAGAAGCATTAGAGTCATCAGATGACGTCAAAAATCGTCTTGCAATAGATACACTTGTTAGCTCATCCGTATGTTCATCTATTGCTGAAAATAAGTCCAGTTCTTTGGGTGATATTGTGGTTGATGTTCCAACATCTACATCTGGAAACATTCCTGAAGCATCTGGAAAAGCTGATGTTGGGAGTACATCTGAAGTGTCGACAGGAGGAAATGTGGTTAATCAACAACCAATTATTCTTGCAGGACTCCTTGATCTGTTGGGTAACACAAGTTTGATTGAACTGGCACTAGCTGCCAGTCACCTTCCAGAAGACAAACGCAATAAAGTGTTGGAAATAATCAAAGGCGATGGAGAATCAAAGAACCAAAAGACCAGTGAAGAAAAACAAAAACAAGACATGAGTGGGTGCTCAAATGCACCTAATACTTCTACTGACACCACTACTGATGTCAATTCTAGCTTGCCCAATACCTCCTCTGATGTTCCCAAAGTTAGCACTAATGAACCTGATGTGTCCTCCAATGTGTCTGAGAGTCCCCCTTTAAAGGGAGGCAAAAAGAAAAAGCAAGTGAAGGGTAAGGGAAAACGTGCTCAGAATCCTAATGCTCAGAAAGATAAAATTTCCCCTGAAGGTATGGAGAAACAGCGCAAAAAGAGGGGTAAGAATGAATTAGAAAAGCTTCATGAGGATATTAGAGAAATGTTTATATGTAAAGAAGTAATAACGGCTACTGGGCAGAGAAGTTGCCGTATGCGCAAAGATGGTCAAGAGACACTCCCACCTCCCAAGCACCGCCCCAATTCTGCAGATGAAAAATTGAAATTTTCCAAAGGTAAGCAGGATGAAGGAATTGACTTCTCTGATGACAGTTCCATCAGGCAAGTTTTAGATACAAGCACTTCAGATAATCATACCATTGAAGATATAAGTATCAGGTCAAGGGATTCAAGTGGAAGTGATGATGACATGCCATCAACAAAGTGGAACACTAGTGGGGATTCTTCTGATGTAGCATTTAAAAAAAAGAAAAGGCTCAACTTCCTTGAATCAGAATCTGATTCTGAATTATTGACAGTTGATGATGAGGTTTCTAAACCAGGATTTTCTGTGCCCTTCCTCGTTCTGGAAAAAGTATCTAGAAAAAATGTTGCTAGGAGAGGCAGAAAAAGTGGCACTTTGTCAAGGGATCAGATGAAGACTCAAGAAGAGGTTCACACACCACCCTATGATGGGGACTGTGATGAAGAGGATGTACAGCTTGAAGACAAAGATATGTCACAGATTGACACAAGTAATATAATCCAAGTTGAGGGTGGAAGAAGTAAACTAACTAGAAACCAACTGAAACTTCTCAAAGGACCTGAACTTCAGCAGAAGACTCGATCCACCAACAAAAGGTCTCTCACTGTTTCAAGGGACTTCTCTGAGTGTGAAAGTGACACCTCTAAAGCTTCAGAATCTTTCCTTGGAAAAGGTGACCAACATGATCCGTCAGAGTTTGAATCCTCGCCATCACCCCTGAAAAAAAAGAGAAAGATAAAGAAAAATTCTGATCAGCAGAGAGGTGTGGGTAAAAAGAAGCTTCTAGTCAAGAATGAAGATATTGTTGATGAAACTATTGGATCTGTATTCTCAGAGGAGAGTTTTGATAATACATCACTCATAGAAGTAGATATCTCTGCCTCACAAGGAAGCACTTGCAGTGAAATTCAAAATAAACCAAATTTGTCTTCAACCAGTGAAGAAATTGAGATGCATGAGATACCATTAATGGCAAGGATGAAGAATCTTTCTTCCACAACACAGGAGTCTCATGCTTTCCCATTGAAACCAGACTATCATGCGGATTTTAATTATAATTTAGCTTTGACCAAAGCATCTTGCAAACTTTGCAACTTCTTTGGGAAATCTATAGTTAACCATTATGTCTCATGTCACCCACAGGAAGAGGTTTTTATTTCTCGTCTTCCTAAGGCATTAGCAGAATTGGTTAAAGCAGAGTCCAGCCAATATGAGGGACAGCTGCAATCTTTAATCCCAAAATACTCAGTCAAGAAAAGATCTTCTATCCCACTGCAATGTCTGATTTGCAAACATACTGCCAACACTTCATTGCGGCTTTATGAGCATGTTTCAGCTCATACTGGTGAATATCGTTTCTCTTGCACACTCTGCAATCACAAAGGAGCTCAAAGACAACTAATGAAAAGCCACCGGAGAATACGTCATAGCGACGCAACTGTGAAGGACATTTGTAATATGTACCAGCCAGATGGAGTTGCATCAATGAAAATCCTTTTTGCTTACCTTTGCCCTGAGTGTAATTATTTTCAGCTGAGTGAACCAAGTCTTAAGAAACACTTACAGCTTTACCATTCCCAAACTCCATTGCTGGAACCTATTCGCATCAATATCTCTAAGGAAGCAGTAGGAAAGATTGAGGTAAGGTTCTGGTAGCATTAGATTTCTCTCTTACATTATTTATGTAGTTAACTGCAATTTCACTCCCTTTTTCAGGCTAATGAGGAAATCACACCCCAAGTAGATGAAAATGCAACAGAAGTGTCTGTTCTGTGTAAGCCAGCTAACGTTTTGGAAACATCTGATGAGTCTCTCGGAAACAATGTGCCTCAAGCTGTGGGGCAAATGTTACATGAGTCATCTAGAAATCAGAAAACATTATCTAGTAGTGACCAGAATGCTGTGCCTGTACATCTCAAAGCATTTCCTTCTTGCCAGAGCACTGATTTAACAGTTTCACCAGATATGAGTATTTTTGTTGGGTCTGATCAGCCTTGTGAAGATGAACACCAATTACTAGAAGAAAGAAGAAAGGTTTTAGAAGATGCTAGTGTAAATATTCGTGAAAGACCTAAAATCCACCGTTCAGTTTCTGAAAGATTGGCAGAGCGCCTACAGTCAGAACAGCAGAGTTCTGATCTAGACATCGAAATTGATGATTATCTTGTCTCTAGTGAAAAGAATACACTCACTCAGCATCTAATGGGAGATGGAACTAGTGAAACGCAGCCAGGAAGGAACAGTTTAAGAACAACTCCAGCAAAATTATCCCAGAAATTTTCTGATTCCTCTGAGAAGAGACTTACCCGATCAACAACTAGAACTCCTGTTGTTTCTTCTGACTCTGAGAGCCAGCTGATTCCAAGTGATGTTCCGGATGAAGTAAAAGAGCCACTTTCAGCTCTTACTTTGCATCTCACGTTGCAGCGTATGCAAGAGACAATTCAGAGTCCTGTTTCATCTCTATCTTCTACTACTTCATCATCTGTAAATTCTCCATCTGAAATTTTCCCACTCTCTGAGTTTGTACTCAAGAAGGGGCAAGTAAGAGTCGGTCTTGTGGAGGCAAAAGCATTTGATGATTCCCAGATAGCTCTTTGTGTTTGTTTGTCTCCAAACTGTTCATTTAACACCAGACACATTTCTGTATTTATGAGACACATAGATGAACACCCAAGAAAACCTACCCCGGCTCCTTGCAGGTATGGTGTTAAGAATTAAAATTTTAATTACATGGTTACCAGTATCCTTTTCCTTTATTTCCATCTTTTCTTTTCTATTTAGTAATTGTGGTGAGGGTGGCAATATTCTGAGGGACCTTCAGTCATCTTTCAATCACCTTGTGAAGTACCATTTGGTGGAGACTTCACACAAAGATGCTTCCAGTTCCAACCCACTTTGCCCTCCTGCTGTGCCTTTAAGTTCTTCAAGTCTAATGGTATGATACAAATACAAACAAAATTTTTGTGGACAAAAACATACTTTGGAAGAATGTATTTTAGAATGAAATTTTGTCCTGTTCTCCAGGTCTCTCGCAAGCCAACGTTGATTCGACCTCGAAAGCTCCCTGGTGACATTTTGTCTGTTGCTGCTCAAGGTAGTTGTTCACATACATTCTGGTTTTTGTGCCTCCATTAGCTTCATTTTCTTCCATTGCAATAAAATTTTGTCAAAATTGGCTGTGAGTTTCTGTACTTGGTTTCTATTGTGGTTTCAGGTTCTGAGGGAAGTGTCTTGCCCTCTCTTGTTATCTCAAGTGTTGTCAGCCTATCAAAGGTAATTTTTTTATTGTTGACACCTAATGGATACATTCAAAATGGCATATTAATTGATGCTGTTTTAACTTACTCTTCTTTACAGAACCACACTCCTGATGGGATTCCGATTCCTAACAAACAGGATGCAATAGCCTCTTCCTCTCAGTGCAGCACTAAAGTTGCTATTCATTTCAAAAAAGATGAAGCGTCTATGAATGAAATGATGAGATTCGAAAAGATTTGCCATCTCTTTAAATGTTCGGGGCAGCATTGTTCATTCAGTACCAACTTGAAGGTTTGGAAATCAATGTCAACTCTTAGGATTTTTTGAGTTCACTTTCAGATTTTGAGTAGCCTCTAATTTGATTTCTTCAACGGCTTGCAGGCAGTCTTTGCTGTACACTATAGCAAACATCTATTCAAAGAGCTACAACGCAATCCAAATGCACCAGTAGAAACGTATGGATGGAAAAAATGTGTGTACTGTGGAGACATCAAAGATTCTGGTGCAGATTTGGCTGACCACATTTTATTGAAGCATGGTGTTACGAATTACCAATGTTCTGGTTGCTTTTATAGAGCTGCCTCTGCTGCTAGTGTAGCTTTCCATCAGGTAGGCATCATTAAGAAGCTGCTGATTCGTTGAGTGGAGCTGAGTTATTGTTTCTTTATAAGCATTCTGTTGTTTTGTTTTTCTTTATACCAATTTTGTGTTTCTTTAGAAAAAATCCCACAACTCTAGTGTGATGGTGTTTGAATGCCGTAAGACACTAAGTAAAGCGGAAAGCCCACCTAAAGCAACACCTCAAATCCTGGATAAAGTTCATCTTTACAAATGTCTTCAAGGTTGAAACTATTATTAATTTTCTATGATGTTAGTTTTACGCATAGAATAGCAGATTATTCATGTACTTTATCAATACAGGCGACTGTGGTTTAGCATTTGTTTCTGCTAATGACTTTTCATCACATCAACAATCCCAACATCCTACTGACAAGATTTTCTATTGCAATGAATGTGGTCTGGGCTTGGAGAGCTCATCAAAGCTCATCTGGGTTAGTATTTTATTCCAATTTAAAAAGTAAATTTTTAATAAAATTCTGTTTGCTAGGGAGTTTGTAATTCTGTCTTTTAAAAATAATTTTTGGTTTGCAGCATTTTAGTACATCTCATGCATATCGAATGTATCATTGTCTACATTGCTCTAAAGCTTCAGAGACAAAGGAAGAAATAGCTTGTCACATGTTCCTTGATCACCCTGACCAAGATATGGTTTTTGCTGCTAGGGCCCGCCCTGCAGATGCAAATAACTCTGTGAGACTATTTTTATTTGATTTTGTTCCTGTATGATTTTAAGATTATTTGTGTCTCTATTCTTCTAACAATGAACTAATCATCTTCCAGGAAACAGTGGTGTTACATAATAGGCATGAAATTGGACTTGTTAATTTTGGTGATAAGCAACCTCCTGTTACGATTCCCAAGGATCATGAAACTGATACCAACACTGACCCGCTCTATTTTGATGAAGATTCCTCATTGCCATGTGTAACCTATGACATTCATGCAAACTCATCATGGGCTCACAAATCTTTTTCTGCTTCTTTAAGCTCTTCGCCTGTGTTTAGGGGCCAGGTTGTAAACAATGGGGTAAGTGGATGGGCTTTGTTGTCAAAGGCATGTGTATCAAAAGGATTCATGATATCAGTTAACATTGTAATTTAATCTCTGCTTTCTTTAGGCTACGCAGTGTCTTAGTATGGATAACTCAGAACAGCTATCCACAAGTAAAACAGCCGATTCTGAGAGGACCCAGGAGAATGATAAACCTAATTCAAATGATGTAGGTGTCAGTGGTTTGTCTGGGTCATCATTGTATTTATGCGGTTATTCTGGTAAGTCTTCCTTTTACTTAACTTTTTAAAATTTCTTTGTTGGAGCTTATTTTTGGAATTGGTTAATTAGTAAATATTTCCTGGTTTACAGGATGCTCATATAAAGCAGAAAAGTTGGCTACTCTCAAAGACCATTTGCTGAGTTGTGATTTGGCTGACAATGCCAGCAGTTTGTCATGCCTGCACTGTCAGAGTTTGTTTAGACATCCTTCTACATTGATTGAACACTTGCCAAAGCATGGCATTCCACGTTATCTTTGTGGCTTCTGTGATGAGTTTCGAACTACCCATCCTAAGATTGCAACACGTCATGTTAAGCAGAAACACAAAACATCTGCTGTGGAAATGGTACCTCAAAATGAACAAGGTAGTGACCCAGACACTGCTGTGTATGTTGTTCGTCCCAAGGTAATTATCCTTATACCTGAGGTATCATTTTCAATATTATGGCTTCTCATAGTGAAAATATCAATAACTTTCTTCCCATGTAGGAAAATATCTTAAAAAGAGGCAAAGCAAAACTTCAAGCAGCTGTAAACAAAATAAGCTATGCACCTGAGGAGAGGGAGTTGCTTCCCAACCCTGCGGTTTTCACTCAGAATGTTACCTGCACTATTTGTCAGTATTCTACTAAAGTTCGTAGCAATATGAAGAGGCACTTGGAACAACATGCAATGGGATGTGAACCATCTTCAGTTCCCGTCCTAAACCCAGTACCTTGTTTGGAAAGAAATGAAAAAATGTTTGATACCATGACAAATCATGCAATCAGTTCAACTATACCTGTAAGAAGAGATAGCAATACTTTCAAGGTAAGGTAAACGATGCAGCTTCTGTTCATTATTAAGTGTTGTGCTATTATTCACATTGCACTGCATTTCTTATTTTAGGTTACTTATGAACCAAGATTTATCCCTGATAATCAACGTTATATTTGTTGTGCACCAACTTGCTCTGCAACCACAACAGATGACACAATGTTGCGTCACCACATTCGTATTCTTCATCCAGAAATTGTTGTGTACAAGTGCCCCCATTGTCCTGATGGGGATGGTGGGAAACAAGCGATTCTGTTGGAGAAACTTGGTTCTCATCTGAAGATGCATGATAGTCGTCTCTACAGCTGTATGAGCTGTAACTACTACCATTACCAGAGGTATGAGAATATAATATTTTGAACTACAACTTTATTAAATGTATGGTTAATAATGGTATTAAAAAAATATTTTTGGCAGGTACTTTGTGGAAAGACACACTACTGAAAAGCATCCAGAACAGAAGTGCATTAAAATTATTAGAGAGCCTCAACTTGATGGACCGTGTGATATGGAGTGTGTAGTTGATACAGAGTCTGAGATAACTGGTGCTGAAGGGACCTATGAGTGTGCTTTGTGTTCAGCTAAAGGAATGACAAAGCAGGAGGCAACTGTTCATGCCGCCTCTGTCCATCGCATAAACACACCATACAAGTGCAATCTTTGCGGCTTCAGATCAAGCTCACGAGCTCGCTTTGCCCCTCATTTTGCTAAACATCACCCAAATGATAAGGAGGAAATTATTGAAGTAGTGCAGAAGGTAATCCTTCAAAGTCTCAGTCAGTATAATTTCCTCTTCCTGTCTGTTATACTGGTTTGTACTTATCAGAATTTGTTTTCAAATCCTGTTTTCAGAGTAAGGTAGATAAGTCAACAGAAGATGTACCACAAGCTCTTCCTGAACCACCTACCCCACCTATTGAGCACCTTGTTTTTGATTCAACCCCAATTTGGACAAGAGATTCACCACGGGTTCGCCATCTTAGAGGAATATTGTTTGAAGAACATGGGCTGAAACCTAAGGAGTTAGAGGTATAATTCAGCAGTATTTTATTTCCTTCTCTTCTGAAGCATACACTTTGTTTTGACATTTACTGCAAGAGACACCTTACAACATGTAATTGTGTCTTTTTCTTTTTATCAATAGCATGGCGACACAAGTATTGTAGAAGTACCAACATCAGCTCGGTTGAAGAGGTCACTCAGCTCTGTCAGCTGTGAAGACATGCAAAATAGCAAGAGAGAGAAGAGAGACCGTGCACTTTTCACATGTGCTCGTTGCTCTAAAATGTTTCCTATCACGCATGTGGCCAACTACAAAGATCATTTATCTTCACATTTTTCTAGGTATGGTGTTATGAAGTTTGGATAAAATAGTGAAGGCCGAATGTATCGACCCCTTGTATTGAGGCTCATTTAAGGCTCTGTAATTTATTTGCTACTTACCATCTTTCCCAACTGTAAAATATGTATATGTTTTTGTTGCAGTGACGACTCTAGATATAAATGTGCAAGGTGCCACAAAACATGTTCAACCTATGATGACACTGTTGCTCATGTATCAGATGTTCATCAACGGATTCCAACTCCATCAGATGTGATAGATACTCATTCAGAGGAATATGTTAGTTTAAAATGTCTGGAGTGTACATTGTATTCTTCGAAGTTATTTGTAACCTCGACTAAGACAATCTTTTCTGTTCTAGATTGATATGGATATTACTCGTCAAACCCTAGAGTCAGGATTACCATCTGAGGCTCCTGTTAACAAGACTTTTTCACTATTAAGAGATTCTTCTTCTCCTCATAGTCATGAGCAGATGTCTAGTACAATGAAGACAGTGGATGTTAACCCCAAGAAAACATCACCATTTACAGGCACTAAGAGATTGTCTCCACGAAATTCTGGAGCAACATCCACTGCCTCCTCTTCGTCCTTTGCTGATAATTTAGGCTCTGCTCTTAAAATCTCAAGTGCAGTGAAGAAGGTATGTGTGTCACCGCCAAAAGGGATTAGACCTTTGAATCAAAGGTCTGTTTTGAAACCACATCTACTACCTGCAGAACAGCATGATCTTCAATCAACACTACCTCCATCACCAAGTGGTAAATTAGTTTTTGCAGTTCTGATGGGTTTCAATTTATCTTCAGTCATTCTCTGTAATGATCTATGAACAGTAACTATGTTCGTTCTTCCTCAGATTCTGCTGTCACTCCATTAAAAGAACCACAGTTTGATCGGGAAGATACCTGGGACAATTTCAAAGGTGACATTGAAGTCGATGAAAGTGCTTTAGAAGAAGATATTGAAGAAGTTGAAGAAATTGAAGATGAGAAGAGAGCTGATGCAAAGGCTGATGATAATTTTTCTGAAAAGTTACGATCTGAAATGCTTTCAGAGTGTGATAGTGGGCAGAACAGCATGCCACCAGTAAAAGATGTTGCACAGATAGATAGTATGTGCAATTTTAAATATTTCAATTTTTATACTAATCACAGGAGACTTTCAGCATTAATTATTATTCCTTTTTTGTGTCCAGGAAAAGTTCCTGGTGTGGAATGTAAATACAAGATCAGTCATGGCTGTAGTTACTTGAGTAAAACTAATCAAGAAGCATCACAACATGACAAGAGGCATTGGGAGGTGCAGCCATGGAAGTGTGGTTACTGTGACTATCAAGGTGAATTTTTGAAGTTATAAGCCATTTAATAAGCTACATATGGTGTGCCAATAGCATAATAGTATTTGACTGATATCTACTTTCATTCACAGGGGTGAGAGAATATCACATTAAAATTCACAGTGGAAAAAGACATCCAGGCTTAAGTGTCAGCATAATAAAAAATGATTTACCAGCTATTCCAAAAATATTAGTACTGTCCCGATCTCATGGCAAATCAAGGTATATCTCATGTGTGTTTGTGTGTACTTTCTTATTATTTTTTGAAGTATTTGATTTGTTTGAGCTTTCCTCTTTGTGTACATCACAAATTGCCTTGTCTCTATAGCCCAGCCTCAGCACAACAAAGCACTACAACCAAGGAAGCACCAACCAATGAAGGAAAATCAGAAAACAGTACAACAGAATTAGCTGATGTTGATGATGTGTTCAAAAGTGTGCATGTGTTACGATGTGGATATTGCAGACTGAGAGAAGATTCACTTAGTCGGCTGTTTGTACATTGGCAGTATTCTCACAAAGACGACAAGAAAATTTGTGAAAATGTCCCAGATGGAAGACGTGTGGTACCATTCAAATATCGTGAGGTAATAATTACTCTTTGAATGTATTAGTTTTTAAATATGAATTATTTGTTCAATTTGTTTAACCATAATGTTTGAATATGTATCAGGTTAAATTGGGTGAGCATGAAAAGGCTACCATGGCATTTCGTTGTGGATTGTGCTCAAGATCCGGCACTGTCAACAAACTCGTGGAACATTACCCTACCCGGCATCCAGGGGAAAAGCTGAAAATATCTGAACTGATAATTCATGACCGTGTTCAATGTTCATTATGTCCCCGGCAATTTAGTGCCAAAGCTGCCCTCAGTACCCACTTCTCAACCTTCCACCCTGGGGAGCCAATTGACTTTATGAGAGTCAAAACTAAGGACACCTCTAGTGATGGCCTGAACATGTTGTAAGTTCTAATCATATTTGATCCAATAACATTTGAAATGTGCATAGTTCAGCATTTTCCATGAGCTTTATCTACATATGGTGTCAATTTCTTCAATTGTTCTAGGATGGGATGCCTATATTGCTTGGAACCTGTGAAAACAGCCCTAGAAATGAAGGATCATCATTTAAACTTCCATTCTCATCTTGATCCTAAATATATAGAAATGGACGCCAGTGAGCCTGAGCTGCAACCATCTGAGGTGGGCGATTCTCCTTTAGCATGAGGAGCATGTTTTGGGCATTGTTTGTACTGTATGTGGCAACTTCTGACTGAATTGGGATTGTATCGGAGAAAATTAAGGGCCTGTCCACAAACCACGTGACCAGAGAAATGGTTAGATTCTGATTAAAGCCTTCCAGGGGGAAGTGCGTCGGGAACTGCCTGTGGGAATCGAACCCACCAAGCTTGGATTCGGGGGGGGGGGGGGGTTGGGGACTCCGACCCGTGCCAATGACTGTATACCCCTAACACCGTCCCTCCGGGCACAATAAAAAGAGTCCGGAAAGTATCACGTGGTTTGTGAAAGTCCCCTTATGTTATGTTTTAGTATTATATTGAGGCTAGTCATTTCTGCTTGGGTTGTATGCGCAAGGTCATAATGTGATGGACTCTGTACATTTGTGAACTACTTTTTCTATCATGGTGATTTAAACATTGCACATTTTATTTATATGTTTTGTATTAGTATGCTTCACTGTTTCCCAGTATTTTGTGTCCCATATGAAATTTTAATTACTTCCTACATTCCAGTACACTGTTGATTCCCTTGTAAGGCCCCCTACTCCCAAAGCAAAAAAAAGTAGACATTGCTGACTGTTTTTTTTAATTATTATTATTATTATTACATCATCACCAGGATGCTTGGTTCTGTGAACTGGAGATAATTCAAAATAGGAACTCTGGACACAAAAATTTGGGGACATTTAGAAGGACAGTTCTATTCTTGATCACGCACAGATTGATTTTGTATCTGGGCTTAAGTTCTTTATCTCTGTACCACATAGTTTATAAACATGATGTTGTTTCTTTTTCCTTTCTTCCATTATCTGTCCTTAAATATGTGTGCATCTAAAAACCGTGTTATTAGCTAAAGCATCCAGGAACTATTCACCTCTCAAGTATGATTTATAATGTGTCCAAAAAACACTTTTTTCTTCTGAATTTCCTGGATGTTCCCAGCACCAAGATCTCTTGTTTTGTTTGCCGCCTCTGTAGAAGTCTGGTGGACCATTCACAGTATATGTTTAGTTTTGGTGTTAGTTGTGTCAGTTGTTGTTTGGCAGTTTAGTAGTAGTTTTTCTAAAATCCTGTCTTTGAAATCATTTTTATTTTCTTTGGGTACATTTCTTACTTCATTTACAGAAAGCAAACCCAGAATATTCCCAAGTTCGTCTGGACAGTTCAGAACAATCTGATGTAAGCAAGATGACTTGCAGTAGGCCATCAGTAATTGCATGTGTCAGCAGATTGTCCCAGGAAAAGACCCCAGCAGTAACTGAGCTCACTAGCAATGATCCTTGTCTTACTTCCCAACCTGTAAAACAAAGAGCAGTAGCAAGGAAGTCCACCACAAGATTTCGTGCTGTTGCACGAAAGTCAACAGGTGGCAAAGGTGGAATGAAGAATCTTTGCCCTTTATCATCAAGTAGCTCATCATCAAGTAGTTCTGAAACAGACTCTGAATCTGATACTCTGTACTCACCATCCTCTGAGGATACTGTGGATGACAATAAAATTATTTGTCCCATAATGATTGGAGGTACACGGATGAGAGTGAACCTAGCCACTCTATCACAGGTATAGAGGTGAATTGTAGAACAAAATTTTAAAGTATGTTTTACACAGTACTAATGTTTTGTTTCATTGTTATAGCACTCAAATATAAATCCAAAAATTGTGGTGAAGAGGCTCGAGTTATAGAAGACGGATTAAGGGATTGAAAAGAAAAAGTTTTCTGTCTGATTTTTGATGAGTGAAAAGAAGTAACAAGAACTACCGTTTCATAGGCATTACAAATTTGAAAGCACTGCCATTTTGTTTTGTTTTCTCTAAAATAATTATTACTGTCATTACACTAGTGTTCCTCAATGTGATTACTTTACTGCGAAGTAAATATTCGATCCCCTTGCCTTGCACTTGTTCCAGGTAATAGTGCCTGAACTCTTGGCCTTATTTTTCACTTTTGGAGATTGGCTGGAATGAGCTGTAATGCCCTTATTTTACCAGTATTTTCTACGTAATTATGTGATAATGGGAAAAGAACATGGCTTGCAGAGTTGTCCTACTGAATTTATTTATCCACAACCTGTGTCCACTTTTGTTCTTTTGAATAATTCTTTTTTTTTTTTTTTTTTAAATTGATTTTGACTGACATTCAACTTTTGTTCTTCCTCTAACCTCTCCTGATTACAGTACAAAACTTAAGTGTAATGCAAGTTTCTTGCACCTGTTTTGGGTCACCCTGTACATCATTTTTACACTAAACTCTGTAGTTAAGTTTTGCCTAGTTTTGTAATTGTGGTGCTAATGTTTAGTGTGAGTTAAGTATTTGTATAGTATCCTGTGAAAATAGTTCCTTAAGCACTAATATTTGTACTTGTTAATATCCTGTTTGACGAAGGTAGATCGCCACAATGAAGGTGCTTGTGAACCATTCCAAAGTACTCTTAACAGATCTGTACTACTTGTTAAAATAAAAGTATTTTGGAGATATTAAGTCTGTTGCTTTGTCCAGCTCGGTACGGGGCATTAAGATTTCCTTGGGCTACAAATTTGTTCTCATTTTATTCAAAGTAATACCACACAAACAGCAATACAATGTGTGAAGCAAGAACAATAGTGTTACATATTGACCAGAAATATGAAAACACGAACTTGAAAATCACACTTCAAAATAAAGTAAAACTTCATAAAATTATCCTACAGAAAATAAAACCTACAAGTAAAAAAAATATACATAGTAAGCAAGATATAATTTGCTCTGCTGGCCATCTACAACAAAAGGCTCAGTGATACTAGGGTGCAGAATGCATTTACCTAGTACACGTCATACAGTTAGAGAACCTTCAGAGCAAAACGATCCTGACTACTCTGTGTTCAACATGTTAATCGGCAAATTCAGAACTCAAAGCTTGACTTAGCAAATCTTGAACAGATCCTAAATCTGGAAATTTATCCTTGCGAGGAGGTCCACGCTTAACACCAGACCAGAAGACAACATCTAAACAGAAAACAGAAAAAAGTAAATCACAGTACCCTGAATTCAGAGCAAAGTTTGTTAGTGTACACTCATTTCCATAATGGCTTACCTGAAGCACCCTCACGGACAAGTACTAGTTCAAAAGCTCCTCTCCTTGGAGTTTGAAGGTTGTAGACTGCTTCCAGCAGAGGCCAGCGCTGACGAAGGATTCCAATTACTTCATCAGCACGGCGTTTGAAGACTTGTCATGATTTGCTGAAATCAGTGACAGAAACTTATAACTCACAACCAATTAAAAACACAAATATATGTGATAAAATGATAATACTTACCAGTGTTCAATGGCAATTTGTATGTTGCCATTTCGAACAGCCTTTCCAGCTGGTTTCTTGGCTTCTGAAGGCTCCTCATCGACTACTTTCTTGGGCCTTCCTCTTTTCTTTGCTGGCACAGCATCTTTCGCTGGGCCTGCCTCATCACTTTGATCTTCTGCCATCCCTTTTTTATTCCGCCCCTTCGCTGGTGGTACCTTTTCGCTTGGGTCAGGCTTGCTACTGCCTTCAGTGTAAGGTAGAAGGTCAGGTTCCTTACTGTCTCCTTTCTTTGTACCCTTTCTGACTGGTTTGGCAGGAATGGCCTTATTGGCATCTTCTTTCATTTCCTTGCTCCGTGATGGTGGCTTGGCTTTCTTGCTGGGTGCCGAGTCCTCTGCATCTTTACTGATCTTGGCATTTGCAGCTGTCCTTTTAGTTAGCGGTTTGGTCTTCTCAGCAGGAATTTGGTCTTCTGAACTAGCAGCAGTTTTCTTTGAGGCACCTCGACCTCTCTTGCTAGAAGAATCCTGCTTCTCATCCCCAGCTAACAAGTCCTTGTCAGCTTGTGCTTTCTCGGCATCAAGAGCCTTCTTTGACACACCGCGTCCTTTCTTGGGAGGGTCAGCTTTTTTGGCATCCTCTGGCATTTGAATCTGCACTGCTTTCGCAGCCCTACCTCTCGGCGCTCTCAGTGGTGCTTTGGGCTTCTCTGCTGGTTCCTCGTCTACCACTTTCTTTGGCTTTGATGCCCTGGGTGCTCTGGGTTTAGGTGGTGCTTTGGGTGCCTTCTCTGCTTTGGGTGCCTTCTCCGCTTTGGGTTTCCTGCCTCTCTTCACTGGGACTTTGGCAGGTGGCTCTTCATGAACATCCTCATCTTCCTCCTGACCCTCATGAACATCCTCAACTTCCTCCTGACCCTCATGAACATTCTCATCTTCCTCCTGACCCTCATGAACATCCTCATCTTCCTCTTGACCGTCACGCTCATCGTCGTCACGCTGGCCAGCACCGGCCTCAGCAACAGGGGCGACAGGGACGGCGCTCTCAGAGGCGTCCGAAGCCGTGCCTTCTTCATCATCAATGGCACTGTCATCGTCTTCGACCTTCTCATCACCCGAAAACGGCTCATCGGAGAGTAGCTCCTCATCACTTACACGTACTGGATCTTCAGGCTCCTCGCCTTCACTGGCACTGACGCTGTCCATGCCGCCCACCTCCTTCGTGTTGTTCTCAGTCTCTTCCTGACGCGCAGGACGCACCACCTCGACCTGTTCCTTCTTCTTCTTGGGCGGCATGCCGATAATTCTTTTCAACAATCGGATATAACAAAACTGGGAACTGCACAGACACAATACGAGGCCACGTTTCGGTGCACTCTCCGCTTCGCGTACAGCGGCAGACAGAGGAAAGCGGCGCGTTTGACGATTTGATTTGACGCCGTTACTGCAACTACAACGAACGACGCAGGAGCCAAGAACCACGCCTCCGAACCCGATCTCCCGCCAACAACAAAACAACACTGACCAGTTAAGACCGGCCGGCCGGCGTTGGGTCGAGATCGAGCCGCCGAGCGCCGCCGCTAGAGCACGCCCCGTGTTTTCATGCGAAAATGTTTACGCTGTTTACGCAGGGAAGGGGGGAGGCCCCCCCCCCCCTTCTCGGGCCTCTGCCCTCTGCCCGGAGACGTCCTCTGATCCTCTGAACTGCCACTGCTGACCGGAAAGGATATGCGCGCGGCATCTAATTTCTGCCCACGCGTTTATGACCCACCCTCTCTTAGAGGACAATCATTGCTCATGTGCATGTTACGAAAATGGAATCGTCCATTGCCCTCCCATGTCTGTCTGGGTCAAGAGTTTCAGTCTTCCCTTAATGACGTCCCCGAATCTTAGGAACATGGACGTCAGCTCGGTTCAGTGAATCAAACTATGTTCAGCTGGGCTCTTAACCTACCAAATAATGTATTACCATCTCTCGTCATATGACAATCAACACTGGCATAGGCCTCAACTGACAATTTAACCCGGGTTAAAAGGTTCACTGATATTTGGGCACCTTTTAAAGTACATTGTCATCATAAGGCAGCCCCCCCAGGTGATTTGATATCGATTAGAAGTATCTAGGTAATATTATTCATTGCTTGTTCAGGGTAGGAAATCATAAACAAGAGTAAGTGTAACATGTTTATTATACAGAAACCTCGACAATTTAAAGGTTCAAATAGACAAGGAGAAAATGTTGAACAGCGATAAGTTGTGAATACAGAGCCAGTTAGAAAGCCCACAGGTGGTTTAGTTCAACGTTCGACAAACAAAAAGCTTATGCTGAACAACTCATCAAAAGGCTCCTACAATATAATCAAATGTACAGAAAACAAAATAAAGTGGGAACTAAAACATTTACAACCCTGCTTGTAACAGGTAGAAGTAACACGAGAGAGTGTTACTTGGAGAGATCAAATAGAAGTTCATTCTTAGCTTACTTTTCAATATAGCAACTTCACTAAACGAAACTCTCCAGGCAAGTGTCTTATGATAAAGGAAAATATAAAATTAGCTGAATTCTACAAGTTAAGATTCACAGAAAGACGGTATTAGGTGCAAATTATACTATCCTTCACACACTCATGGTGATCCACAATTTAGAAAAATGATGCCACTAGCAACACCAAGTAAAACAAACAATTTAGAGCATCAAGTGGAATTACAAAACACTGGGGCAAAATCCAAACCATGACATCACATTATCACAAATAAAACACGAAGTTTGCAACTCACAAAATGGCAAAGCAACCTGTCTCACTTGCACAATTTCAAATAAAGCACAATGATAGGTCACAAAAATAGAGACAAACTTTTGATGTCAACGAAATTGAAAGGAAAACGATGCACTTTGAATTAGGAGTCCTCACCGCTCTACATAACACCCCTTTCACTTCTCTTCACACCACTCGTTCTCCTTCCGCACCTGCTCTTCCTCGCTGGGGGTGAAGTCATTCTTGATATTGAAGGTCTTCCGAATTTCCTCCGGGGTTTTGCCTTTGATCATGTTAGCCACGGTCTTGCAGGTGACATCCAGTAGGCCCTTGATGTCCAGGTAGTTGGCGGCGAGGATCAGTTCGAACAATGTGCCTTGGTCAACCTTCAGGAAGTCGGCGTCCCAGCTCGAGATGTCGTCCGTTCGCTTCTCCTTGTTTTCGTCATCCTCAGGTGGAGGAGGGTCATCCTTGTGATATGTCGCCCATTGGATTACCTTCTTCAGGATGACTGAGTTCACGTTCGGCAGTGGAACGAGTTCTTCCTCATCTTCGTTGACGCCCAAATCCTCCAGCATGGTTTTGATCGTGACAGAGCACTTCGCCACATCCACATCAACCTCGCAGATCTCTCCATCGGAGCTCTGAAGCTTGATCTTCTGCATTTTCAGATTTAAAGTTCGCACAACCGCTTGAAAAAGTAAAAGGGCACTTCCAAGTGGTTGTTGCCCGGGTCTTCTATGAAACGACGTTGACGCTGAGCGTGCCTAAAGTTGTCTGAGCTCAGCAATCGATTTTTTTGATAGGCTTCGGCGTTACGCCAATAGTGCCCGCTAGAGCGCGCTGCTGTTGCCAAGTTGACCAACGCCCACTTTCCATTATGCTGCGAGAAACGAATATTTCGCGCGTACGAAACTTTTCTCATTATTTTTTCCTGCATATTAAAGTACTTAATTTAGTAAACTAGACTGGCCTTACCCCCAAAATATCAAAGCAAGAAATTGTCCGAGTAGACTTGTTTCTCGTAGGTTGACATCACAAAAAAATTTACCGTGATTCATTTGTCCTATTTGGCGCGTTCGTGGCGCGGTTGTGGCCCGTGGCCCTTCAGCCTTCAGCCGTAATGAAAAATATTGGGGGAAAAAATACTTTGTCCCGATTCGCGCTACGCATGAACTAACGCGCGTCTTATTTTAATTTAAACGGCTGTATCAAATTGTTACCAAGTTCCTCTCAACCAACTCATACCAGCACTGCAATTCATCAGACTTAAGAAGTGGAAGGGAACTTTGTCCAGCTAAAAATTCCTGCAAGGATATAGGTAACCCGAATAGGATTTGGCAGATTTCGTTCGAACTTTTAGATGAGCGACTTGGAAATAATCCTTTTATCCGGTAGCCTTCACTTTATTGGAAGAAGGGAATTCACAGTAAATCATACAGAAGATTTATACTGATGATAGAGCTTTTATTGTAGGTATACTGTAACATGACTATTGCACCAAGACTTTAATGGGTAAAAGCAAAGACAACTTCAAAATAATACTGTACAACATGTAAATCTTAAACTGTCAATTCAATGTTATTATGTCCTGGTTGGAAGACCTAGCTTTAAACTGAATTGAGCAATACAGATCCTTAAAGGCTGCAAGTGTTAAACCCGAATTAACAAGCAACAGAGTCTACAATGCTATCTAACAGCACTCAACCTAGTTAGATGGCAGCAGAGGAGCTTAGTCATAACACTACTACAATTATTCCTGAGAATGAAACATTCATTTCTGCCCCTAAAATAATTTTGGTAGTAATGCCACACAAAGTAGGATGTTGACCAGACTGTTCAAATTCACAGGTTTGGTTGATGAGAAACAAAACAAAACTCAAGAAATAACATTCATAATACAATTAATTACGGTAAATAGCAAGGTTAATCTTTACATTTTATACAAAAGATATCAAAAATGACTTGTTACTAAAAACAATATGAATAGTGTGAAGAAGCACTTTATATTACAGCGTTTGGTTTTGTTACATGGTCACATTAACTCACAAGCTGGAGTATGCCAAAGCATTCACACAATGTCATGAAAATTTTAGTATTTTCAATATTCAGTTCAATCTGCATAAAACTATAAGAAACACTACTTAAGCACTGTAAATAAAATAATTCTTAAAGTAAGTTAGAATGGTGGGCTATAAGCACTCAGTGCCAGTACAGTGGTTGACAAGTATGTCATGTGACCAGATTCTAGCAGACAATTTCAGAGTCAACACTTACACCTTAATGTGCTTGTACTTTTATCACAATGTCCTATGCACTGCCACTATAAACCTCAGATTATTGTCACTGATAAAAGTGTATCCTACATACCTTAACTGCATCTTAATTACAATCCAAAATTGATTTAATAATACTAGTTACACCGTCTTCAGTAGTAAAAAGGTTTCCTCCCTTCACATCTTATTCAGCCAAACAAACAGAAAAACTAGAACAGCACAAGAAACTATATCACTTCCAGCAAGCAAGATTGTCTGTGTAGTGGTTGCTTCTTCAGCTGTCTAGTCTTTCAGCATGTGGCGAAGGAAATGCAAAAATATGGTATCAGTGCATGGAAGTAATAGAGTGCCATACATACATTTGTAGAATATTTACTACTTTCTATCTGCGTGTGCCCCCATAACAGCAAAACATTGGCTTCAATGTGCATAGCACAAAGAAAACAAAAATGGACACATTACGTTAGAGACCATCCTATCCACCCTAAGCATCTTCCAAAAGATGTCAACCAGAGAATCAAGTTGAGATTCCATTTTAAACAAGTTCACAAAAGTTAACACATAGTTCCTTTGATTAATGAGATAAACTCCAGGTGCTCAATCACATTTTAAGATAACATGCAAGTAAAATCAATGAGGTCGGCAAAAACTACAACGTGATCACTACTGGCATCTGCTGAGCAATAGAGTTCATGCACTGATCGACCTACGAAATAAACAAGAAAAATTATACATAAAGAATAAAGACCAGTGATTATCTCCAACAGGCAATGAAAGCACTTCCTAATTCTTTAATGAAGAATCATCTTTCAAAAATTGAAAAAAGTGAATACAAGTTCCTACGGATATAATTCTGATTCGAAAACAATAAGTTTCCAACTCAGGTAATCACAGATGCGTTACATCACATGCCTTTGAAGATTTCAACACACAGCTGAAAGACTCTAGATTCCTGCCAACAGAAGCGCTGTTGCCACCCTTGCCTTCAGATCTTAAGGTGAGTCTCAGAAGTACAAAAATATACACATGGTTTAGGAGATTAAGTTTGCCTTTAAAGGTGAAGGTTATTTCAAAGAAGAACGGCATAGAGCACTTCTAAATTAATATTTTTTGAAATAGTAACTGATAAAACCCTTTTCTGAAATTTACATAGAAACTACTAAATACTGCAACATCATTTAGGAAAAGGAAATATGTACCATAATGCAAATGCAGTTAAAGAAGTAGAATCTAGTTGTGCAAGGACTAAGCTGTACAGTTCATGCAGTTACAGTTAGCAATGACAGATCACATAACAAGACTGAAGAAAAAATGCAACAAATCCATAAGGACTAATCACACATCAGCATTTCTAAATTGCAATAATCACTCGGTTTTAACTGGGCAAGCAATAGTTTTTAAAAACAAATTTCCAGGACAGAAAGTACTTGAAATAAAATCAGTACTACATCACACGTGTATGAGTATGAATGTGATTTCATACATGTCAAACCAGAGTTAAACATCTGTACAACAAATAACTTGAAAATAAGTTATCAATCTTAAAAGCTTAGATGAAAATTCACAGGCACAAACAGTTTTTAAAAGTCCCTAAAGGATGCAACTTACACTTCAAAGGAAAGCAAATTAATTCAAAGCTTTCTAACGGTCAAAGATCAAAATGCTGGAAAAACATTGACTTACTAAAAAAAACAAGTCATAATGAAAGGCACAAAATATCTCAAATTGAAATTAAGAGCAGGAAAATACCCTGAACTAGTTAACAAATATAAATGATAAAGCATGCAACAACACTCAAATTATCTTCACAGTTTGACCGGTGGGTGGACAACGGAGAGGCCACAACTGATGTACAAGGTTTCATAAATGCAGCCATGTGGTTGTTAAAAATAAATGAACAAGTTAAAATAAACTGGAAAGGAAAATGCTCACTGCTATTCACAATGGCAAGACTGAAGATTCCTCTGAACATTTCCTCACAATAAAAAATATCAAAAGAATATTGCAAAATCAGCATAAACTGATGAACTCTTTAAGTTTCACATACTCCAAGCTTCAAGAGCAAAAATGTAACAAAATTTTTAAAGGTTGATGATACGACAAACATGCATACTAGAAGAAATTTACCATTCTGGTTGAAACAATATGTAAAACTGAAATATGCAATACATCAACAATGGTAATAAATAAAATATCACTTGAAAATGCAACAGCAGTCCAATGAAAGTTGGTTCTTTTTCTACGAAAGTTGAGATTGTCCCTCTCGGAGATTAGTATAGACCTTAACTACCAACAGCACACACATTGTTATAATATGGTAAAGACAAATTGCAGAAAGAAAAAAAAGCAGTACAATTGTGTACATCCTTGCAATGCCTTTTCCAGCCTGTAAAACCGAACTCCAGGCAAATACTGATATTGACCCCTTAAAGTTCTGAAAAATTACCAAATCTTAAGTGAATCTGGTAGTAAATTGAAGGGGAAATCTGAATGGATGATACATATACTTGTGAATCAATTTCACTGAACATAAGATATATACTAATAAGAACATACAAAATTTTTAAATTACTTCAACAACTGAGAGGTCAAGGGAAAAGTGGACTTAAAAGCAGATTAAGTCAATGATTACTAGCTACCTTAGCAGCAACAAGAGATAAGTTCAGGCTTTCTCAATCTTTTACAAGAACATGTCAATGTCAATTCCTCCTTTTTTTCCACACACTACATTCTGAGTGAAATTATTGCCAGTATTAAACAGTCAAAACCCTCTCCCCACTGTCACACAAACATAGCTCAAGTTGTGGGTCCAACGATACACAGTGAAAAGGCAAGCTGACAAGAAGATGATGTATTAAGTAAAATGCCACTCGGCATGAGCAAGTAGGCTTACTATGATTTAATGTGCACACTGAAAGCACAGATATAAAGGTGCCCATATGAGTGAACTATCTAGATCTTTACACAACAATAAGAAAAGGGAAAAGCTTCTGAAGCTCTTGCTCCTGCTAGATCTACCACTCCTCCATGGACTAGGATCAACAGCGTTACAAGCACGCATGTGTGCGTACTCACATCTTATTCTTACAATCATATGTACACAATAACAATTAATTACCAACAACAGATGTGAGTCCTGAAATAGGAACACAGTAACATGTGCACATAACCATGTTGAACACATGTGAAATTGTGGGGGAAAAAAGGGGGGGGGGGATAAAAATGTCTTAACAAAATATACAAAGAGTACTAGATGTGGCTTAAAATACTACAAAATGAAGCCAGAGGAGCAAGAAACTAAAAATATAGCTTTTTGGCTTGAAGCTATGGTATACCCAACACGCATTTTTACTCTGAGGAGAGTAAGCATCATTGTGCTAGTGAAGAAAATAGGCAGATGTAAATGATGGAGTAAACAGGTACACATGATTGATCTTTTCTGAGATGATAATGATGTTACATGCAACACTCAACAAAAAGACAAGTGATGCCCAGCTTCAAAGGAAAATACTTTCACATGAGCATATAAATAGCAAAACAACAAACAAATAGATAAGTCTCATGCTTGAGTTAGCTTCCAGGTACACAAATACTGTTACCAACCATTTTACATTAATTTGAAAGTTAGGCGTAAAGCTCTGAGAGTTAAGTAAAAATTTACTTTTGAAACCTACAATGCTCAAAGAAATAAAATACTTTCAATATATAGCACCTGAGCCTGGGCCTAAAATGAATGCACTCTAACTTCATACAAATGTTTCATAGCATGTTCAAAATCAATAGAAGAAACAATACAATTCTCAGAGAGTATGTTCCATGATTTTACATTTTGTTCACTTACTCTTCTTTATTTGGCAGTACAAGGAAGCCCGAGTATTCACACTTCATCAGGAGCCAAGTCATCAGGACCAGAATTGTTTGAAGGTGCTGTAACAGGTGCAGCTGCAGGAACTGGCGCTGGAGTGGGTGGTGTTGCTTCCACTCCACCACCTGTTACTTGTTTTGCCTCCAATGCTCGGATGCGATTTTCATGTTTCACTATCATGGCTTTCAGTTTGCGAATTTCTTCCCTGAACTCCTTGATGATGTCATCCTAAAACAGTTTTAAAACTCATTGGAGCATAACAGACAGGAGACGTGAAACTAAACTTAAATATTCTTGTAAGACACTCACCGATAAAGCAGCAGGTGGAGGAGCAGATGCCAAAGAAGCCACTGTGTCCGACTCATCCACAGTTCTATGGTTAAGGCTCGTGGTGCTAGAACTGTTTTTCCCTAACTTGTCTAGAACATTTCGCTTACCCCCTGGTGCAGCTACCTTGAGGTCACTTTTCTTGGTACTTGTGTATCCATCACGTAGAGAGACTAGTATTGGCTCTGCATTTTTACCATCCATCCACTCCTCAGCACTAAGTGCTGCTGTATCACCTGCTGTGTCTGGGTATAAGTCTTCTTGGAATAGCTCCGACTACAGACACAAAAAAGTTGAGAGTAACAGACCAGTAGGCAATGCAAATTGAAATGATTTGTGAGTTCGCTTACCTTTCTTGGGACTGTCATACTGATGACTTGGCAAAAACCAGAATTATTGATCCGATAAAATCGAGCAATTTCACAGGAGGTCACATCGCACCCTCTTTTTGGCATAATTCCTATGCCTCTTTGAGCATCAGGTGTTGGAAAGGTATTAATGTAGTGTACGAATGGAGGTTCAGATGTGATTTCAAAATAACGGATAACACTGTCCCCCTAAAAAAAGAATCAACAAGTTAGTTTGAATACCAAAAATCTACAGGTACACCATTTAATTCATTAAAAACAAGACAAACCTTTCCACAAAGATACACCAGGTTGGTGTCTGGGTCATACAAGGGGAACATGACACCATTGCTAGTATCTAGTTCTACCATGATGATAGGTTCTTCTAAGTGGCCTGGAGCTCTAAGAGAATACTGTCTCTCACTAACCCTGCTGAAGCCAGTAGTAAATATAAGTCCACTCTTCAAATACAAGGCTCTTGATGCTTTGGTTCCTTCATGGCATATAGCTTCCTATATGGGGTATAAGGAAAGAAATTTAATGGTAATAAAAGCTACACAAACTTTAATGGTAAGGACAAAGCAGCAGGAGACAAACCTCATCAACCTCTCCTGTGCGTGGATCAATAATTCGCATTTTCTTATCTTTACAAGTTGTTAGTAGCTGGGAACCATCCCAGTTCCAGCATGCACTGAACACTATGTCTGGGTGGCAGTCAATGTGTACCAGCATTTCTCCTGTTCCCACATTCCAGATAACCACTTGATTGTCTGATCCTGTGGAAATGAATTTAAGTATGTTGAAAATTGAATTCAAGTTTTGGAATGCTCAAAGCTTAATTAATATGACAGGTAAGCAGGACTTACCTGCAGTCAGTAGGACATTTTGAGCGGTCGGATGCCATAGCACCAAACCAACTCTCCTTTGATGATAAAGAAGGTCAACAACTGGTTCTGTCAAGGTTCTGCAACAAAGTTCAAAGGAAGAAATTAAAAACAATAAGAAAGGAGAAAATGGAAACGTCAAGTTAAACCAGCATTATTCATGCAAATACCTAGAAATTCCTCCATCAGGAATCTGCCAGACTTTTACAACACAATCTTCAGAGCCACTGGCAATCACATTGTCATTGTGAGGGCACCAAGCGATATCTAATACAGGTCCTTTGTGACCTCCTACTAGAGGATAGTCTGCGGGAATCCGTCCCACCTAGAGAAAGAAAACACAAGAATGATGAAGATATGATGAAGAAACAAAGTTCTAAAGACAGATGACATGCACATTGAAAATTAAAGAGTGCCCTACAGGTACAGAATAAAACATTTTGCATAGGTGCTTTAACATTTTGAGTGAAACTACATAACACATGCTACAAAGACTAGCTCACAATTGCTTGTAAACGGTTTGCATTGTTAAATGACAACACTGGATATATTTTCTGCCAAACACCTAAGCATACAGGTGCAGCAGAAAAGTCAATACCCTTCATCACAGAATATAAAAAGGGGGAAGGTTCTGAGTTTGGTAAACTTGGGATGGTGCCAAGAGACCATGGCTGAAGAGAAGGAGGATGAAAAGATTTGAAGGAGGGGGTGAAGGAATGAATCAAGATAACTGACTGAAAGAAAATTTAACAAAATATTGAGTGGATAGGTGCAATGCATAAACATCACAGTACACAGGATGGGCATACCAGGCCAGACCACAAGATATACAGGGCTGGCACTCTCATCCACTCTCATGTGCCAAAAACTAATTTTGGAACAGAACTCTCAAAATAGCACAGACACACATACTCGTGGCTGACCTTTAAAGAATTATTTATGTTACAACAATAGAAGATAAACAGAAGGAAATAAAGGAAAACACGCCATGAAACAAAACAAAGCTTTAAAAAAGATACTGAATATTAAAACAGACAAGCATGCTCCATTTCATACTTGATCATGCACTATAACAGGCAGTTGATAAAAGCGTATGCCATGACAATTTATTTTCCTATAAAACGCCTCTGAGCTATAGATGCAAATGTGAATAATAAAAATTGTTGTATAAAGAATAAGGATTTATTTTACTAGAACAGCAAAGCATTTAATCAATAACATAAAATGGAGAGTCTCACTGAAACTTCTAAAAAAAGTGTATGAAAAGTTTCCTAAACTTCAGCATGTAATTTTTCACATCCTGTTTACAGCACAACAAACAATGGCAAGTGTCGAATAAATTACGAATTACCAAGGTTAGAACAATTTAAAAAAATAAACAGACACAGTTTTTGAGGATAGGATAAACTGATGCTGCACCTCATATAAACCCACATTTCCATATCTCTTTCTTTCTCTCTCCAAGAGAAATATTGGTCATATGACCAGCATAGACTAGCGCTTCAAAAACAGTTTTTAAACAATATTTTTAAGGCCCCTAAATATAAATTATTTCTATTCAACTCAAAAGCTAGTAGTGATTGCATTACATAGAGACAAAATAACCTGCAGGTCATATATACTTGCAGGTTACTAGAAGAAAAATTGAAATTAGATAAATAAAAACAAAAAAAAAACAAACAACAAAATATAATATTACTGACTCTGGGTAGGACATCTTCCATGATGCATTGCACATATAAATACAAGTCTTCTACTAAACTAAAACTGATGCAGATAAGGGATATTGCAATGCGTCACTTACTCATGATACGAATTTGTTGACAACTTGGTTCCTCACAGGCCACATGAATATTATTGTTATTACATTCATGTGTCTGGGCAAGCTGTGATGCAAATAGAAAACTTTGAAATTTTGAGAAAATAGTGTCTAATTTCCCTATAGTTCTAGTAATCTTCCAAGCTTGAGATAAATTCTTATGTTTCAATAAAAATTACTTAGAGCACAGACACATTGCCCTCAAAATGTTTACTTTCTGAAGTATTTCAAGCACAGGTAACATACTAATTACACTTGTAGTCACTCTGAGGACAGGGTGTTTAAGCTTTAATGGTTCTTTGGACAATTTGCACAATGTATCAGAGGTTTGCTAGGTAGCTATATTGGCCGACCTCTGCATTGGTGGACTGAAAATTATCCTTTAGTAATGTGAAACTACACCTTCTTGATCAGGAAATATAGCTTTCAGGTCACATAAGAAAATAACACAATCACGCAAACAAAACAAAGAGATGGACCTAGAGACTGATTTTCAAGAAATTGGACTGTTGAGGCCACAATATAAATACAAGAAAGAACTTCTTAGATTCAGAAAGCTTCCATTACAGCTTTCACCAAGATGAATGGTCGATAGTTGAGGAAAGGTGCTGACCCGACAACACTGACACTTTAAGATAATGTTAGGATTGTGCTCTCCAATTTCAATTTGTACCCCTTGGTATTAAAAGTACTGATCGTAGCCGACTAACAGCTGACCATCACAAACGTGCACCCACCTTATTATGCGGCAGAACGATAAAGGCCCCACCTCCAGCTGATTCCACAATAATAGCCAAAAACTTGGGATTCACAGCACAGAAGGTAGAGTCCCAAGACGACTTGGACACTCTGATGTTGTCATAACAATGCTCTCTTTTGAGGGCCGTGCCGTACACATGTCGAAATTTACTGCTCCTGACCACACGGAAGGACATCTGGAACGAAGGAGAGCAGAACTTGTAAGAAGCTTCAAAGCGATCTAAACCGCAGAGATCCTAACCTAAATAACACGCCCTTAGCACTGCCCAGCCCGAGTCCTCATTTCGAATTTGCTCGTAGGAATCTATGTTAAAAACTTCAAAATAAGCACACGCAAACCTTAAAACTGAAGTGGAACTAAAGAGAGCCTATTCAGAACATTTATCACGTAAAACACTAAGGAGTTGTGCCGTGTCGATAAATATTGAGAAATCAGGGTTAGGCGGCTAAACCACCCGAGATGCAGTAGGGTTTCTGAACGGAAATAGATTCACAATGCCATATTAGGTAATGCTACCCGTTGCGACAATATGGGCACAGAAAGGCAAATTCTATCACAAGAAAAATCACAAATGCAGAATATGGTAAACAATAACCTTCTCTGTTGCTCTTCAAAATATTCAGAAAATAAAACTAGACATATATTGTTTAGAGTATCAGTGGGTCCGTTCCTGAAGTCCTATTGGTCGAAGTGGTCTGCTCTGGTGGGCGTGGAGTATTGACATGCTTGCGTGGAGTATCTGAATCGGCGGTGCTCGTTCCATGCGAGTGCAAGAGAGGGCGCCGCTGTCGGGCCGGGGAATGCCAGCCGCCAGCCACTCCTGCCCCAACCCTCGCCGTCAAGCGCCTGTCCGCGATGTATTTGCCCCCTGCTCGCGGCTCCTTCGCCCCTTTCTCGTCGAAATCACCATACTCGGTGGAATTAGCTTCCGCGACCTTTGTTTATTAGATGTGAATCTGGCTGGCATCGCTTCAAGATTTGCACGGACGACGCAACGCCCGAATCCTCTCCCTTCGCTTCGTCCTTCAGCCCGGCCCCGGCCCTGGCCCTGCCCGGGTGAGGTGGAGTCCATTGTTCGGCCCAGCCGACCGTGCCGGTGCCGTCACGGCAAAAAGTTCGCATCTCTTTTTCTCATCCTCAATATTCATGTTGACGGCACGCGGAACAAGCGGGCGCTTAGTCGCCCCTGTTTGGTACGGAGCTGGACCAGGCTCCAGCCTCCAGCGCGGCTCCAGTCTGTCTGTCCGCCCGCATCGGCTCCCACCTCGATCCCCTGGCCTGGACCGTGCTACACCCAGAAAACGAGGCAAGGTGCCATTTCGGGAAAATCGGGTGGTGACTCAAAAATCCCGTTGGCCGTCGCGCTGACTCACCCGGGCCGCCGGGACGCGGCGGGAACGGGGATGGAAGGCGCGGAAGGGAAATGGAAATCCTACCAGCTCGAGTTTTCTTTCTCCAGTTGGCGGGAGCCTCGGCGGCGGCAAGGGACGTGAGGCCCCGCGGTGTGGGATGCTGACGCCTGGATATAAAAACGCATTCTCGCAAAAACGACACTTTTTGAAAGGATAATATCGAAAATAAGGACGTGGTCAGCCTCCGCGATAAACGCAGAATGGTGCCCGACGGGTTTACTCCGTAAGAAAGACTTATATGGAGGCTCGCCGGTACCGCGTCGGCCACAGTTGCTCCTGCCCTGTTGATGCTCAGCTCCCTCGAACCTGGAATTTTTTTCGAACCGTCTGTGAACCGATTTTTGTTCCAGTTTCGGGAAGCTTACGGATGCCAGCAGCGCAAAGACAGTATCCTCCTACTCCTCCGCCAAGCGCCAAGCCGTGGTCGGGGCCTTGTTCTGTGCTGCTGGAGACAGCACGGCACGGGGGCGGCTGGTCTGGCAGCGTGCTGGCGGCCATGCCATCATGCCGGGATCGCCGCCCCGCCCCGCCCGTCCCGTTGCGTTCCGCTCGCCACTCCAGCACCCACCCAGCGCTGCCAGCGCGCCAAGTGTCATAAAATCGGCCGCAGCCGGCTCACTGTCAAGGTGTCCCGTACCGTCCCGTCCCCGGACTGACCCGCCCCGCCCCGCCCAACGAGATCGCGGTCACTTTGAGGCACTTTGTGGAGTAAATCTTTTTCATCCAGCAGCCTCTGTCCTGTCCACCCTGGAACACCCTCGGGCGACGCGACGCGCCTGGGAGAGACTGCGTTCGTCCCCACAATTTTCTCATTTTCGTTCCATTTAAATTGCATTAATCGTGTTCCTCTATTTGCACTTGTCCATGCGGATAGACGCCCCCCCCCCCCCCCCCCCTCTCTCTCTCCCCCTCCTCTCCCACTCCCGCGCGCTGGTGCCGTGCGCGGCCGCGACCCACAACCACGCCCAAAATAGGCAGGCGGTCCGGTGACGTGTGCGAGCAGCAGCCGCAGCATCCGCGGCGCCCGGCACAGCGGCACGGCCGGCCGAGAGGTCCCTTACACGTGATACAAGCGTACCATGATTTAAATTCAAAATTTGATCCTTTCATAATTTTGTTGCTATTTTTTTCTGAATTTTCTCTTGTATTCCTCTTAATTTTTCGATTTTTGCTGATATTTTCTGACTCTTTTTCCTGATTTTTTGCTGATTATTTTGAGGGTGTACATCGAATATTTTTTTCCAGTGAGGGACGTCCCTTGCGGCCGGGCTGGCACACGGCGCAGAGCAACAGGCCGCGTTCACAAATTAAGAAACATCGTGCGCGCCGGCGTACTCGGGCTAACCAGGGAACAATTATGTACGTTCACGACACTATTGTGAGCGCAAGCCCAGGCCTATGGCGTAGACTGGCCGGCCCCAGTCCGAGCTGGATGCTGGGTAGGCAACCACGACGTCTGCTTGCACGTGTGTCGAGCGGGCTGGCCTACCCTAGCACTCGCAGGCGCTCTCCACAAGGGCCGGGTTAGGGCACCGCCAGGCACCGCCGTCGTGGTGCAGCGAGACTAATGCGGTGTGCGCGGCCCGTGCCTAGTCCTGGCCGGGAAAGTGCCTGTTCCTGGCTGCCCCCCCACGCCCCTGGCGGCCCCCCACGCCCCCCGGGGGACCCCCACGCCCCCAGGGGACCCCGCTGCCCCCGGCGGCCCTTGGCGGGGGCGTGGGCCCAGCCAGCAGCACCACGTCATAGAGCGTCGGCAGGGCGCCGTGCCGGCATCATCGGGGGTCGCGAGCGCCGCATGAGGCGTCACCGCGTCAACGCGGTTATTTAGACCCGAGGCGTGAGGGCGGCGGCCAACGGCCAACGGCGTGTTGGACCGGCTCCCTAGAACAGTGTGCTTTCTGCCGCCGTTATGACGTCGTGGCCCGAGCACTTCCGGAGGGTGCGAGCCGAGCCGAGACGAGCCAATATGACCAGGAAGGGTATTCGAACCCGCGTCCTGACCAGAGAGGTTCCCGCAGCAGACACATGTGCAGCAGACGGCCGGAATCCCTGTGGCAGTGCCGCGGCCCCAGCCACGCTGCGCCACGAGCCGAGGTCACCCACGGCTAATTCTTGTCGCCATTGAGAGGTCGGCGGGGCAGTCGGAACGGGCCGGGTTACCCCGCGCTGCACTAGCGCTCGCTAGGCCCTGCACTCCCCCCTGCCGGCCCTGGCCGCGGCCACCCTCAACTCCTCCGGGTCGGCGAGAGAGAGAGAGAGAGAGAGAGAGAGAGAGAGAGAGAGAGAGAGAGAGAGAGAGAGAGAGAGAGAGAGAGAGAGAGAGAGAGAGAGAGAGAGAGAGAGAGAGAGAGAGAGAGAGAGAGAGAGAGAGAGAGAGAGAGAGAGAGAGAGAGAGAGAGAGAGAGAGAGAGAGAGAGAGAGAGAGAGAGAGAGAGAGAGAGAGAGAGAGAGAGAGAGAGAGAGAGAGAGAGAGAGAGAGAGAGAGAGAGAGAGAGAGAGAGAGAGAGAGAGAGAGAGAGAGAGAGAGAGAGAGAGAGAGAGAGAGAGAGAGAGAGAGGAGAGAGAGAGAGAGAGAGAGAGAGAGAGAGAGAGAGAGAGAGAGAGAGAGAGAGAGAGAGAGAGAGAGAAAGGGGCTCGGTGAGGACGACGACGACGACGACGGGGGCGCGCTCACCCGCTAAATCCGAATGAGGTTAACACAACCGAAGCGGCGGAGCGGAGTGGAGCGGGGCAGCGGCAAACACTAGAGCGGACGGCGCCCCGAATATCAGCCGCGGCCAAGACAAGACGGCGGTCGGTCGGAGAGCTCCGATCTGAGAGCACCGCGAAGGATGCGGCTCGGCGGCGGGGGCTGACGGTACGGGAGCACCGGCCACCGGCGCAGCAGCCGGCCCGGCCCGTCTAGGGCAGAGTGCGTCATGCTCTGAGCAAACGTAAACACGCGTCGCAGTAGGACAGCCACGAGAGAGAAAAAAAAAGAGAGAGCAGGTGGTACTCGAACCCACGCAGATTCGGGGGCGTTAAGGGGGCGTAGCTTCAAAAAAAAAAAAATTTGCCATTCGATCAGTCTGGTAGAGTGAAAGGGGGAGAAGAAGAGAGCCTCTGCATGTGTGGCGGCGAGGCTGCCTCTGCGCCTAGAGAGCGACCTGGACGGTGACGGATTGCTCGTTTACTCAGTCACAGCTGCGGCGAAATATAGAACCGACTCGACTGTGTGTGTCAAGTGCGCGTGCGCGGTGCGCGCGTGTCGCCCGGCAGATGTTGAGCGGCGCCGGCTAGCGACTCACCCGTTGTGTGACGCCGTGCCGTGTCCTCCTTCCCAGACTGCCTGTCCATCGGGGGGAGGTTTTTATCGGCCCGCCACGCCATCGGCCACGTCCTTCAACCCTGTGCGATACCAGCAGTGTGTGTACCCCCCCCACCCCCTGGCCGTCGTCTCCTGTCCGCCGGCCGCCGGCCACGCCCGTGGGCGTCTCCCCGGGTGCGGCCCCGTCCGGCCCCCCAGGGCGTCCTCCTCAAGTCACGTGAGGTGTGCCGACAGTTTTGGCGAGAGGTCACGCCTAATTCAGGCGGAAGTCCAGTTTGCACCCGATCCGTCTGCCAATGAGGCATCCTCGTCCTCGCGGCGCTCTCAGGCCCGAGGCGACCCGAGGCCGTCAGCTCAGGTCGATCGTCTGCTCTGTCAACACAGTGGTCGTCACAGAGTTTGAGCCGACTCGTACTGTTTGTTCTACACCCTCAATGTTGAATACTTTAATCAATCATATTTTGTGTGGCTTTCCCAAGAACGCTGAGCGCTTGAGTCGAGTATTCAGAATTGAGGGTCGTCGGTTCAAACAACTGCGACTGGATATTTAACAACAACAAAAAATCCAATTCGCTGCGCTCGCATACTGACCTGACCGTCGGCTTGGCTATGGCGGGACGTATTTTTTTCCCGAGTACGCGACGGTCATGCCTTGACGGGCGGCGCGGCAGACCCATGGGGTCCATGGGCAAGCCATATGGACCGCTGCGGCTCGTGTTACTCGACTTCCTCATGGAAGGCCACGGGGTGAGGTAAGCACTGAGCGTACATGGCATCGGGAATCGATGCAAAGCGCGGCCAAATTTATTAGAAGGCTGTGCGGCGGCGCTGTGCGGGGGGGTCACAAGGCGGTGGACGGGCGTCGTGGGGGCGTCGGGAGGGGGCTCGGGGCTGGCGATCTTTTGTGCAGCCGAGCCATCTCAAAGTCACAGCCCTGTGGACTGGACGCCATGGCATAGGCTGCCCGAGGACGGGGACGGGAGTCGAGCGCAGCAGCGCAGCAGCGCAGCTCCCGAGACCGAACACCTGTCTCTGTGCACCGATCCGAGGAAACCAACCCGCGCAGACGCAAAAAACTAGACGGAAAGACTCGATCGAGAAAAGAGAGAAAGAGAGCCGACGGCTGGGCGGCCAGCGAGTGAGCCACATGGCGTTCGAAGGCTGAGCGTGGTCGCCAAGTGCGTGGCGCGGCGCGGCCGCCCGTTGTCGCGCGGGTTTCGCGTCGTCGTCCGTGCTCTGGGGGCGTGGCGGGCCGGCGGCGGGGGCAGGGCAGGCCGACGTGGGAAGACGCTACAGCCGCGGCGGTCAAACCTCAGCCCGCCCCGCCCCGCCGCGGCCGCGGGTGTGGTGTTGCTTCGTCTCCGGCCAGGTTACTACGGAGCGATGTTGGCGAGGCCCCTGCGAAGGTCGGGATAGGCCAGCCCGCTGCGCACGCCAGCGCAGCGGGCTGGCCTACCGATCACGGCGCTCTGAGGCGTCGCGCGCTCGTTCACCCGCAGCCGGCGCAGCGGCGCAGCTGGGCGCAGCCCGGACGGGAGCGGCCAGCGGCCAGCGGCCAGCGGCCAGCGGCCAGCGGGCGTCGGGCTGGAGGTCAAAGACCGGGCCGGACGGGGCCGGGGGCGTACGGAGCGTACGGAGCGCCGGGCCTCTCTTTCTCTCTCTCTCTCTCTACTATACCCAATAAATCGAAATCAAATATCTCTCTCTCTCTCTCTCTCTCTCTCTCTCTCTCTCTCTCTCTCTCTCTCTCTCTCCCTCTCTTTTTGTTCTCTCTGTTCACGCAGTGTTTACAACGGCGGACGCCGAATCGACCCGCTCCGACGTGGAGGAACCCCGGGCCGAGCCGGCACCCGCCACGGTCAGTAGCCTCCGGCCCAGCCGGCCTCCTGGACTGGAGTTCCTCGGGCCCCGGGTACCCCACCCCGGGTACCCCACCCCAGGTACCCCACCCCAGATACCCCACCCCACTACAGGTACCCCACCCCAGATACCCCACCCCACTACAGGTACCCCACCCCAGGTACCCCACCCCAGATACCCCACCCCACTACAGGTACCCCACCCCAGGTACCCCACCCCAGATACCCCACCCCACTACAGGTACCCCACCCCGGGTACCCCACCCCACTACAGGTACCCCACCCCGGGTACCCCACCCCACACTCCCGCGCCCCGTGCGCGGCCTCTGCCCCGCTCCGCGGCTATGGCTTCCCCGCAGCTCTCATTATTCTCGAGGCTTCCTGCTCGGTTTCGCAAGTTCGGGGTGGCGGAATACGGAATGCGGTGTACAGCACACACGGTCTGATAACGCCGAGGCAGCGCAGAGCGCAGCGGGCAGAGGGCCGCTTGCACCGCCACTTCGCTGACGATGCGGGTCCCGCCGCTCCTCGCCCCGCGTCACCACGCCACCCTTCTGCATCCGACAGCGGTTAATACAGCACGGCGGTGCCGCGCGAGAAGAGGACGGATCGCGGGCGTCGAGAAGCAACTGGAAGCAGCGGCAGAAAAAAAGGCTTCTGCTATAAAGGCCTGGCTGCGGTGCCTGGCTGCCTGTTGGCTGCCTGTTGGCTGCCTGTTGGCTGCCGGCCTACTGCACAGGCACAGGCCCGGGCTGGGGGCCCACGTGGCCGCGTAGACACGTGACTGGCTCTCCGACCCGGCGCCGCGCCGGCCGGCTGCGTGATAGTGGTCTCGTGATACGCCAGGTCCAGACCCAGACCACCGGTCCAGCCCGGCTAGAGAGACGCCGCATCTCTCTGAATCTCTCTCAGCCCGGCCCGGCCCTAGGGAGACTCAGTCTCTCTACTGAGTCTCTCTACCCGGCTCGGCCCTAGAGAGACCCAGTCTCTACTGAGTCTACCCGGCTCGTCCCTAGAGAGTCCCAGTCTCTCTTCTGAGTCTCTCTACCCGGCCCGGTCCGGCCCCCGGTGTGGCGGCCGCTTTCCAGAACAAGCACATGACAAACGCGTGGAATTTCTTAACGGTCAGAGAGCCCCAAACAGTGAGATGCGTGGTTTTAGCGAGCGCCACCGCTTATCACTAGTTATCACTGTGTATGTGTGTGTGTGTGTGTGTGTGTGTGTGCTGCAATCAAAATGGAAGCGCGCGCGGCGGCCCCGGCCCCGGCCGCACTCGCGTGGGTCTGCCCTGCCCCAGCCCCGGCCCCGGCCCCGGCCCCACGTGACGGACGAGAACGGAGCGGAACGGAACGGTGGGAAAGGTCTCGAACGACGACGAGAGACCCGGTGGCAGCCGGCGCGGCGCGGTGCGGCGCGGCGCTGGGAGTAAAGAACCGAATCGACACGATTCCAACGATTCCGCTGCCGACACCCGACCGACCCGGCCCGGCCCCGGCCCCCGGCCCCCGGCCCCCGGCCCCCGGCCCAACACCCGAGGTGCGAACAGGCGGGGAAAGTGTTCCGCACGCGTCACTATTTAGGTGACCCTCTCGCTGGCTACAGCGACCTAATCAGACAGTCTCCGCTGGTGTGTGTGTGTGTGTGTGAGAGAGAGAGAGAGAGAGAGAGAGAGAGAGAGAGAGAGAGAGAGAGAGCAGTGGGGTAAATTCCACGACGTGTCTCATCCCCTCTGACCTCCCCGCTCCCGCCTCACCCCCGGCCCCGGGTAGCCCCGGGGTGCTGGTGCCGGTGCTGGTGGTTCTAGGTCAGGGTCGGCGGTTCGGCAGAGCAGGCAGAGCGCGCTGCGGTACGTGCTGTTTGTGTTTACAAAGGGCGGCTAGGCGCGGCTAGGCGAGGCCCGACCCAGAGAGGCAGCGGGGGAAGGACGCGCTGACGCGTAGAGTAGACTTAGACGCGGCCACAGGGGCCGCCTCCGCTCCACACGTGGTTCATGGACGACCTCAAGATGATGGCCCGGTTCGGGGACAGCCCCGCGAGCGCCGTTTTATCTATTTATCTAGGCTGCTCTCAGGATCCTCGATCCTCTTTGCTGACGTGGGTTGGGTACGCAGGTTGTTGTGTCGGCGAGGGTTGTTGTGTTAGGTTTTGCAGCCGGTTCTCGCGGGGCGGGTTCCCCGACCGCGCTCTGCCAGGCTTTTGCTCTGACGTCGGCGCCGCAGCCGCAGCCGCAGGGTACGGCGGGGTGTTGCCCTGATCTTGCCCTAAGTGCCCACACCACTCGATCTGGTCACGAAGTTGGGGTTGAAAACCCCGCGCCGACGCAGGAATACATTTTACCCGGTATTTTAAATAGCCAGGCGCCGTTGTGAGCGAATCTCCCTTGAAAATCGCGACCGCGGGGCGGATGTGTGGGGATATGTGGGTTCTAAATGTCACGTTTGCTGCTACTTTCATTGTGAGTATCTCTTTTGTTTGTGATGGCGGCGTTCTTTTAGAGCACTGTACTTGTATCCGAGTGTCGGCAATGCCCCCCCCCCCCCCTCCCCTCGCCTCGCCGAGACCCCGAACGCCGTTCGCGACCGCTGCGGGATGAGGAGGACCCTGCACAAGTACAGCACGGCCGGGGTGGGGGAATGTTTCGGGAGCGACCTCAGTCTGTCGGGCTGTCTGCTGTCTGTGCGGCACTGTCTTGATGGCCGGACTTCCATTTTAGGGCCGCCAGAGTAATCTGCACCCCGGTTGGCTGGCTCCGCTCTGCTCCGCTCTGCCACCGTCGCATTCCGGGGGGATCCTGCGAGGACACCGGAGGACACCCTGGGCGGGCCGACGTCCAGGGGGCGGCCAACGGCCTACCACCGCGGCCCGGGTCCCCGACGTGGCCGCCGGCCGTTTCCGCGGGGGAAGTATCGCGTCGCCGACGACAAGGGGACTGCGGCACCGCACCGGTGTGCTAAGTGTAGGACGGGAGGGGAGGACCTTTTGGCACGGGCGCGACGTGCCGCCATCCACCGACAGCCCCATCACATCGACAGGTATCGCCTATCGGCGGCGGCGGCGAGCTTGGCGTCGAGCCGCCCGACACGATCCCTCTGGTCAGGTCCACGAAGATCAAGATCACGACCGAGGCAGCCGCGGTAGCAGCATCTCGATTCGGATAACAAGCGTGCTTGACTTTGGTGACGGTGACCTAGAGCCCCCCCCCCCCCCCCCTCCTGCTGCCCCGTGCCCCCTGCCTGCCGGGTTTGGCGCATGCGAGGGGCCTCCTAGTCGATGCAAGCGTACCATATCTTTTAAGTAAAATCAAAATTCGATTATTTGAATTTCTTCTGACTTTGTTTAAAATGCCTCCCCCCCCCGAATTTTTCTTTCTTTTCTCTAATTTTTCCAGTTTTTGCTGACATTTTTATACATTTCTCACTTTTTCCTTTTTTTTTAACATTTTGTTTTTGAGTCGGAGGACCTCTTGGGCGCATGTCTCGCGGGCAGCACACCAGGGCCCAGGCCGTTGCCACCGCGCAGCGCCGCCGGTCCAACCCCGCTCTAATATTTTGAACCGCCTCCCCGCGTCCTACACCCCCTCCGCGCCTCCCCACCGCCACACCCCGCTCCCATTGGGGGGGACCAGAAATGGATCTCCGCCGGCCTTGGCACACTACCACCACAGCACGCACACTTTCTTCTGCACTGGCCGCGCTCAGCCTCGGCCGCCGAGGCTCCCCGCCCCGCCCCGCCCCGCCCCGCCCCGCCCCGCCCCGCCCCGCCCCGCATCGCTTGGCCGGCTTGGCCACAGCACAGATACAGGACAGCGGCAGCAGCCACGCCTAGATCCCAGCCGCCGTAGAGCACAGCCCTACGCCCTCCTATGCTGGGGGTCACGCCGGCGGCGCCTCGCCGGGAGCCTCCAGGATTGTCCGGGAGACTCAGCGGCCCGGCCCGGCCCGGCCGAGGCCGGCGAGGCAGGGGGAATCCCCGAGGGTTCCCACGCCACCACCACCGCTGCCGCCGTTCGATCGGAGCCATCGGAGCGGTCAGCACACGTTGCACAGGGCGCCGGCACGACACCCGTGCTTGCAGAGGTCGCGGTTGTCTACCCAGTGCCATAAGAGAGCCGGCCACAACCGCGTGAATTTTTCCGGGCCCTTTCGGGGCGGCGTTGGGGAGCTAACTGTCATATTGGTACGGGCCCTGGTGGCTCCGCCGGGCCTGGTGGGTTCGATTCCCACAGGCGGTCCTCGACGCTCTTTCCTCCCGAAAGGATTTCGATATCGCAATCAGAATTTACTTCACTGCGTGGTTTGTGAACGTTCCCTAAAATAGTCCAGGAATTTCAGGCAGAAAATCGTAGCAACCTCAAAAGAATTACTAGTGTAGTGCACCAAAGACCCTTTTTATAACCTAGGACAAGCCCAAGAAAACGAGTATGACTAATAATCAATCAAGGTCTATAATGCCGAATTTTTAGCAATTTTGAATTTTGGCAGCTCTATAAAAATTTGCCACCCTGGTATTTTTCTGCAACCTTAAAATTTGGATAGAGCATGAAATTCTGAGTTTGTTGATTACACTATTTTTTATTAGGGCAAAACCTATATAGTTCTTGGACTAAAAGAGCCGACCGGACGGTCCGTTTCGGTCAGCGCGCGCACACACACACACACACACACACACACACACACACACAGAGTGCACGACGCAGCTCGGGCCAGGCATGCTGACAATGCGCGGCGCGGGGGCGGGTGAACGACCACTCTGCCGCACTGCCGGCACTTCGCCCCGCCCCGGCCGCCCCAGCGCAGACCGAATGAATGAACGAGTGCCAGAAATGAATGACAGGCCGGCCTGGGCAGGGCAGGTCCAGTGAAAGGCCGGGCCGGGCGGGGCGGGGCCGAGAGGTGATGGCGGTTGCGGCATCCGACTTGTCTGTCGCGTCACCCCTTACACAACGGGCACACTGCAGAGATGGTGCAGTACTCATTATTGTGCGTTGTCGCACAGAGAAAGAGGGAGGGAAAGTGTCGCCCTCGCCGCAAAACAGACTGTGGGCGTCCGCAGTCAGAGATGCAGCGCGCCCCTCTGATAATTACGCTGCTCCCGGGCCGGACTCTCGAGGTGACGGTTCGAATACTGGCGGCGCCGTTTTGTAAAATGGATGATCCCCCCCATGCGGTCTGTCCGCAAAGTGAGGTGAGGCTCATGTTGAGAATTCCCCTCCGGTGACGGCTGAGAAAAAAAATGAACGTGGGCAGAGGTATAATTGTGATGATGGTGTTTGGGGTGTCCACGCTGCGTTGTTTCACGCGGTTTATCCCCCCCCCCCCCTATCGACCCCGCCTGCTTGAAGGTGAGGTTAAGCCATCCCGGCTTTCCCCTTTTCGAAAGCACATGCGGGGTTACGTCGAGCGCCTGCGAGTGCTCGGGTAGGCCAGCCCGCAGGGCACGCGTGCGTCCACAGGTCGGGATTGCCTACCTCTAAGGCGCCATGCCTGGCGCGGACAAATGGTTGGGTGGTCACGTGTCAGTTGTTGCGGTGATGTGCCATCTAAGCGTCAGCCGGCGTCAGCGTCCTGTTCCTGTTCGGTCGGTGCTGTCCGTCACCTCCCACCTCCCCGCCCCCGCCATGCTGGGGGGGCTGAGCGCCTCAGCCCGAAGCCTGCGACCCCACCCGGCGGCGCAAGCCGCTCTGCTCTCGGCTTCCCATCCCACATTGAGCGTTGTGTTCTGTGGAGGGAAAGTCGGCGGCGCTGACTCACGCGGATCTCCAAATGTCCCCCCCCCCCCCCAACACGCCAAACAAATCCAACACGGACAGAAGGAGACACAGCTCTGTGAATGAGCCGGGCTCTACCTGCCATTGAATTGCAGGGGACTGCCCGTAGCTGTCCACAATCCATTTCATCCCGAGTCCGGGAGCCCCATGTGACCGCCGCCAATGAGACTGGGACGGTGGTAACGAGTGTCGCGGAGAGGAAACGCTGCCGGTCAGTTGTGGCCCACCGTCACTTCATGGCGTTGTCAAGAATGAAGAGGGGCAAAAAAAAAGAAGAAAAAAGTGTTCCATATGCTGTCCTTGCGCCGACGTCCCCCTCCCCCCCCTTCCCTCCTCCTCCGCGTGTCCATACATGGTGTGTGTGTCTCTCCAGGCTCCTCCAGTTGCCTCCAGTCAGCGGCTGAGGCGAGACGGACCCAACCGACCCGACCCCGGTGTACTACTTAAATGCTCTCACTCATACGATTTTTCAAATTTCTTTGAAGGTTTGTAAATAAGAACAGGTAGACGGTTAGACTTAAATGATTAATTTATTATACAAATGATTTAAGAAATATTTACAATGATAAATCAACACAAGGATGACTTCAACAATGTCAAACCATTTTGGATTGGGCCGCACTAAAACGTACAGCCACTAGTAGATGTTTATACTGCTGTGTCAGAATCAATTCCTTTGGGTCAAGCCGAAGCAATACATCCCTTCCGTCCTCTCAGAAGTCTGATTGTGGAATATTTATGATTACAGAGGTAGTTAAAATCTTGCCAACATATTCAATCCATCACTTATTAAATCCTGGTTGGAATATTCTTAGAACAGTTTGCATGAATAAACTGACATTCAACCAAGGATCAATTCAATTCTAGTCATCAAATGACCGTCAAACATGCATCATCTATCTGTTGAAGTCTATAGCTGAGGTAGCAAATGATGTCAGTCTTAACAATCCTCAACTAACTACATATGACATACTGTGAATCAGCATGTATCCACCAACCAAGATGACCACTCACTCCCACAAAGTTACCAAGTTGGTGCCAACTAATCATTTGAACAAACAAATTCATTAACCTGCACAACTTTTAAAAGAGTAATACACCCCTTTCTGGGGTCTTGATGTGAACAAAGGGGATTCAAACAAGACCAAGGATTAAAAAGGCCACTATCCTTGAAATGTGAAATGATACAGACTTGTTCTTGGAGGAACTAGAAGTAAATGTAACAACTGTCCACTCTAGGTCTGATTAGTGACATCCTACTGACCAGATTGTCACAATTGAGCTAACACAGCAAAATGACTTTAACATCTGCTTTTAGTCTACTTTACATAAATACTACCCCAAGCACACTCGACATATTTTTAACTATCACAGCCATTAGAATCATGTCCCCTAAAGATCCAAGTGTCACCAGTTTAGTTCTGTCCCCCAAAACTATATACTTGAAATAAAACAGTTTATACCTTGCCATGTAAGTAGCCAATAACAAAATTTGAACAAAACACAAGGGACAAATTGAGAAAATTGCTTAATTTTCACATGAGGTACACCCTTTGAAGTCAACTAAATTAATTAATAAAAATCTGAAGATTCTGTTACGCCTCACATCACTTGGCCTTGTATTGTTCAAGTATTGAGTTACAGCAGTGCAGGGGACAATATGACACCTAAGTATTGAAATTTAAGCTCAAGGAAGAGCATCAAATAAAATGTCTTTGGCACTTTGGGACAAGTTGTCTGGGAACTGAATATCAAATGAAACCAACAGGTCTCCTTTCCGGGTGGGCTCCTTAGGGAATGGTAGTCCATAACCTTGGATTCTCTTCACTGTTGTTGGTTTGATGATTTCATGCGAGAGGTTCACAGGAATCTTCTCACCAGTCAAAGTTGGCACTTCTATTCTGATACCACAGAGCGCCTGAAATAGAATAAAGAGATTATCAGCATAAATAGACAAAAATAATACATCAGGCCTAACTCAAGAATATAACATAAAATACAACTTACCTCCTTAAGTGATATTTTGGCTGTGTATCTGATGTCTGATCCCTCACGCTTGAAGAGAGGATGGGGTTTGTCTCGGATGATGAAGACAATGTCAGCTGGGATCTTGTTTCTTGCTTGGTCACCTTCTTTCTGGAAAGTGATTTTAGTACCAGCTTTCCAGCCAGGCTTCGCATTAATTGTAAGGACCTTGTCTTCTTTTCTTGATGATCCATCTTGCTGCAGGACTCGTCTGGAGATCTTCATTTTTTTGGTGCATCCTTTCAAGATATCTTCAAGAGTTACATACAGGTCGTGCTCAATCGGAGGATCTTGAAGTTTATCTTTGGCATTCCTTCCTTGGTTGCCGTGAATGTTGAAGGATTGAGACCGAAATGCACCACCTGGACCGCCAGGGCCACCAGCACGGCCACCGATACCAATTGAAGAGAAAGGATCATCCATCTCCAAATCATCATCATGGAAGAACATTCTGTTTCCAGTTGTAGGTCCGAAATCGAAGAATGCATTGAAGGGACTACTTGATCCGAAGAACTGGGCAAATGTGGCTCGTGGATCTCCATGGTAGGTGTAGGTGAAACCACCTTGAGCTCCAGGGTTCCCACCCCCACCCATGTTTCCAGCTCCTCCCTTCAATCCTTCTTCACCATACTGATCATAAACATCACGCTTCTTCTTATCACTCAGCACCTCATAGGCCTCAGCTACTTCTTTGAAGCGTTCTTCGGCACTAGCAGACTTGTTCTTGTCTGGATGATACTTGAGGGCCAATTTACGATAGGCTTTCTTGATGTCATCGTCAGATGCATTCTTGGGAACTCCAAGAATTTTGTAGTAATCCTTCCCCATTGTGTTGCGGACTGAAACAGAAAATAAAACAAGATTCTTACAAACAGAGTAAGATGAGCACGCCTCAAAGAGAAACTGCTTCCTCTCATACCATAGTAATTAATGGCTGGCCCATATTGATAATAATTATGATTGTTTGGATTATTGTAATTGCAGAAGTTAAAAAAGTTGGGAGAATTGTAAAAATTGTAATAAGATTGGAAGTGACTGTCCATATTTAAGTGTAAATACTTTAAATTTTTGCGTGGTACATACACAAGGAGTGGTATTCAACCTAAATATAAGAAATAATCACAACAAAAATTTTGAAAAGTGGCCTGTAAGTTGGACCTACCCGTTGCAATGCCCTTGCATTGCTAGGCAACAGTGATAATAATTGAGGTGTCACAGCAGGGTTGGAAAACCCAGAGCAACCAAAAATAAAAACAATTTTGACACTTGGGATCACCTGTGACAGATGACCTGTCAGAACTGACAATGACCTACAATTACATTCCTCGTTTACATAGAAACTTTGCGAGAATTAAAAAACAATCAAATCATACCAAATATGGACAATACATAAATAAAAGACAGAAAAACTAAAATAAAGGTCAGTTTTGCAAGGAACTGCCATGACAATAAACAAAAAGAGAACAGGATTAAAAATTGACAACAGCTGGCTGGATTGTACTTTCAGGTTCACCAACTTGCTTAATTAGTATAATATAATTAAAAATACTAGACTGAAAAATTAAAGTGTCAATTTAAAAGACATTTATGACAAAATATAAATTGTACCAGGTAACAACTAATGAAAGAGGCCACTAGAAAATTTAATATAATGGCCGAGTTCATTGTCACCATAACTTTCCTCTTGACAATCTTGACACCCAGTTAAAATTTAAATGGAAATGAGGGAATGAATGACTTAAGAAGTGGTTAAACTAAACACCAAAGTGCTTGGGGCACTGTCCGATATCTCCTTATAAACCAGAGTTGGTCAGAGTGTCATGACCATCATACAAAGCACTTCAAATCGCGATGTCAAACCATACGCGATAATTTCAATTGCACAGAAATGTAATTCGAGCAGAAAATAGCCCTCACGCTACGATGATTCAAGACCAGATTCCTTGCCAAATTTGGTCACTGAGGAGATTCCAAGTTCATATGTTCCTTGGCACCATTTTCCAGATCGCTAAAGCTGCGAAAACACTTACCAAGTACACGTCAAGGAGAGGAAGAAAGCGAGTAATCCACAGTATGCCAAGAAAACTTCACACAGATCACTTCACTACACGTAATGAGCAATAAATACCGTACGCACGCATACGGACAGTACGGAGCGGAACGGAGTGAAAAGCACGAACAGTTACGTGACAACGCGCCCGTTCGTTTATATACTCGGCCCACGTACGGCGCGGAGCGTTCCCGAACCTTCCAGAATGGGCGGCGAAGATTCACGAAGCGACTCGGGCTCGGTTCTCTCTTTCCCTCCACAGGGAATGCCGTGTGTCTGTCTCACTCAGGTTCGGGTCATCGTCTCCGGTCGTGTGCTCGGAAACTGTCGGAAACTTGGGAGAGGGACGGGAGGGGGAGGGGGAGGGCGAGGGGGAAGGGGGAGGGGGGATGGGGGCGCGAGCGAACCGCAAGCGCCCTCTACTTTGAAATAGTCGAGAGGGCAGGAGGGACAGTAATAAGTTTCTGTTTTGTTGAGGATTTTCGAAATCGACACGGACGCACATTTAAATTTACTTGGCGCTTACCTAAACCTGAGTGTCCGTTGCTTGCGAGCAGTACTAAACACCAAACTACCGAACGCGTCCGAACTTATTCCAATTCACACTGCTCAGATTTTCGCGGCAGCAGTCCCTCAACTGTATGACAATAAAGTCCCATCTCATTACTTCGATCCCGCCATTTACCAAGCAATGTAGACGTAGAAGATGTAATGTGATATTATTTAAGCGTGCCTTATTCTATATTAATACAAGATATAGCGGTAATACGAGTCGAATGTCGTGGATTTTGTCTTTATGATACTGGCTAACTTTTCGACAGCTTGGAAGTGTAGAGAAGGCGGCGAGAAGTTGAATTGAGAAGTTTGGTTAAGCAGACGGCTTTGGTGGACTCTTCGACTCTTCTGCTGCTGATTGTTGACTAGCAGCAAAGATGTCATTCAAAAAAGATTTGCATTTACTTATGCGACCATTTTATTGGGTCAATATTTTGATGAGCCTTTCATACATGACTGCTAAAAAGCTCCCATTTCTTTGTACCTACGTGTTCCCTGTGGCAGAATGTGAACTTGATTCTGTAAGTTGGGTTCTTTCATTTTATTTCACTTCTTAATTGTTTAATACTCTTAGTCTCATTTCCTGTATGTACTTAACGGAAAATGAAACGATTCTTTTTGTTTTCAAAGCTTATTGTTTTTATCAGACTGCATTTTAATACAGGATCTGTTTTTTTTTTTGTTCTCCATTCCAGAGAGAATCAGAAATCCTCTTCTTCTTGATGATTGTTGTGATGTTGAGAACAAGGAAAGCTGGTAGTGTGACAATGATTAACTATTTGTCGTCCAGTTTCATCTATGCCAAGGTTGCAAATCTAATTTTATGGTTTTATGCTGATGTGCGCATGGGTATCGGCTATACCGTTTTATTTGTGTGTAAGTATCTGCTCATTTTATCAGTCTGTTGTTGAACCTTCGTACATTTATGCCTGTTATGCTATTTATGTCTGTTATTTTCTAGTGTTTTCCCTACTTCTGCCTGAGCCAACTTACTCTGGACCTGAGAGTATCACATATTTCCGAACAGTTGCTGGTTTGGAAGAGGAATTAGAGAAAGACAAAAAAGTCACTTGGCTTGTCACATTCTACACTGCTTGGAACCCAGCTTGTGTTACATTTGCTCCTGTCTTTGCTCAAGTTTCTCATGAGTAGGCAACTACTTTTATTGGTACTGTTTAGTTCATAGCCATAGTAACTTTTACTGATGTTTGAAACGTTTTTTTTTAGATATCACCTTGATAATCTGAGATTTGGGAAAATTGATGTTGGGCGGTATCCAGATGCTGCCAAGAAGTTCAAAATAAACGATGGTGCCAGTTCACAGCAGTTACCCACTGTAATTCTCTTCAAGGATGGTAAAGAGTTTCTGCGACGGCCTACTGTTGACAACAGCAACAAACTTGTTCGCTTCTTTTTTAACGAGGTTTGAGATTTGATCCAAGCAGTCTACTAATTCCTTTTTAATACGTAATGTAAAGGGGAACTGAATCAATTTTTTTTCCCAGGATAATCTCAAGCTTGCTTTTGATCTTAACAACCTGTACCAGACTTGCAAAGCAAACCCTCTGAAGAAGAAGGATCGCAAGAAGGAATCTGGTCATCAAAAGTCTGAATAAAAACCAATGCATGAATAAAAAAGGATGAAGAAGATGCTGTTTTTTCTTCATTTTTGTACTTGTAGTGTTGTGTGGTAATTGATGAGGCTGAATTTTCATGAAATGTCTTGTGTAATTTGATGGGTTTGTCTAAATGACATTTCTTTATAAGTCCCCATTTTATCATATATATTTTAGTAAAACAAATACTGCCTATTGTAAGATGATCTTCAATACACAATGTGATAAGCCAATGAACTCCATTCTCATGTGAACTATAGACATGAGACATGACTGATTGTCACCCTCGCATCAGTGATGGAAGACAATTGAATATATCTGACAAAACTGATTGACAAAACGTTCTTCTTGTCTGTCGTAAATATAAGTTTTCATAATGTTAGATGTACATTGAAATTAAACTCCAGTTTGCATTGAGTCATTTCTAAGATTACAGCACAAAACTAGATGTCCAGATAACAAATTATCTCTTGTAGTAAGTCTTTTTTTAATTAAGTAGTACAGTAGTTTATGGTCCATGAACAGCGGTTTGAACAATTATTGCAGCAGTATTGATGAGATCTTGAATAATTTTATGCTAGTGTAGTTTCTTGGCGGTACAAGTGATGGAAAAGCTGCAAAGATTTACTGATTGACACTAAATTTCTCCCAGATTTTACTATTTAGAAGCTGTGAAGATGATTGCAACCCTATGTCTTCTTTTTAATGGGGGTGTTTGTGATGAGTTTTTGCATTTATCCAATTTTTTTAGTCAGATGTGTAGGAAACGTGTATTCTGCTTTTCTTCAAGGGCATTTAGTCTGTCCCTTTCCTGGAGAGATGGCTTTGATATGTTAGTTATTTTGCTGATTAGACCTTGTTTTATCTTTAAATATGTATATTTCTCATGTTTATTTCTGTCACAAGTTCTTTATTGAAGATAATTTCATAAAACAATTCATAGTTACCATCATGAATAATATATTTGTGTGAATAAAATAGTGGCTTAACTAGCCACATCTCTAATCGTATTCTAAATTATTAAAACCCCACTCTCTTGCACCAGCAATGGTATACGCGCCGATTTCGGAGGTTGTGTTATAAAAAAATATTGGCGGACAGATACTTTTGCTCCAGGGAAGGTTTGCTCCACGGAACTCAGCACGTGTCTGGTCTAGGCTAACCGAAGGCGCTCGATGGGCTGCCTAGCTACGCGGCTGAGCTGGACCCATCGTTCCGTTCCCGCTTCCCCCCTCCAGAATTCAGATTCAGATGCTGCAATCTGATGGCCTGATGGGTTTCACACTTTGCCTCATGCTCGTGTTCGTAACCCAATACATTTTGGTTGATATTCAGCTTGCCTTCACATTTCATATGCTTGTTATTGGAATTAAATGTGATTGTGTAAAATAATGGTTTACTTGCAACCCTTGCAACCGGACATAAACTGTAAATTCTGAAATCTTAAATTTTCACCTCAATTTTGCTGGAAAATATCGAATGTTTTCCAGACGATGCGCACGTACGCACGGTCGTTCACTTTTGAACTTTTGAATCTTGAGCGATCTTGAGCCTCTCTAGCTTGAGCTAGAGGTAGTTTCAAAGGTTCAAGCCAAAAGCAGAAGAAGAAAAGTATGCCATCCAGCCTTGTTGATGTTGTTTTTGTTGTTGGAGAGATGTTGATGCCCGTGCGATCATGTACCCCGGGGAGTTAAAGTACCTAACGAAATTGTAATGTTGCAAGACTTTCGATTGGTTATTTGTTGAAGGACTGATTTCGATCAAAATGACGGAGCGTAAGTTTACTCGAGGTTTGGGCAAGCCGGGTATGGCTGCCCAGCTAAGAGAAACTGTGTCACAGGTGGTGAGAGAAAGTACTGTGCAGGTGAGTTCTAATAAAATAGGTAGTACACATTACTTGTTACCTTCAGTTCTCACCTTTTAATTGATTAATGTGTCATGTGCCATTTATAGAGAATATCTCTGTCCTACCACTCCTTAAAACACTGTCAATGCTGCAAGTTTTCCTGTGTACTCTGACCTGACCTTGTATGTAAACAAACCTGATATTCTGGTTCTGTACAGACTAGTTTGTAAGTGATTGGCTATTTATAGGTTTGTTTTGTCTTGATAGGCATTATGATCATGCAGATGATGTACCTTTTCAACTTAAAGCATTGTTATTTTATCTGTGCTTGCCGCAGAGTTTCATTTACCTATTTGTAGTTGTTGGTTTTACTACACAGCAGCACTGATCGCATGCAATTTTTCAAATTTTATGCTTATTCCATTTTTCATTTACAGAACAAGTTTCAAATGGTTGACCCAATCAATTTTGAGGAATATATCACTAAAAATAAGACTCTGCTTCAAAATGATCCCCATCGAGAGTTATTGGTCTATCCATCGGACGATGTATCTGTGAGTATTTCTGTTATGTTATTTGCTGTTAGTTGATTTGCTGCCACACAAAAAAACTCTGTCTTATCTCTCTGGCATATGAATGTTGGCAGCAAGTTGTTCTTCCAAGAAAGTACCGCACTCTGTCTCAGCAAGGAATACCGATCATGGATTGCAAAGATAACTTGCTCACTAAAGAATGTCTGAAGAGCTATTCTAGTAACTGGCATCTAGTCCATTACAAGTATAGTGCATATTCTGGAGCCTATCTAGAGCTGCCAAAGTAAGTCACCCTTTTAAATGTCGATGTATCACATTTTTTTAAAAAACATTTTTTTAAAAACCTTCACCATCCTCAGAGTTCCAAAGGTGGATGAGTTGAAAGATGAAGTTTATGAAGTTGATACTGATGCTGATCAAGTGGATGAGGTCTGTACTGATTTTTTTTGTCAAAATGAATTAAAACGACAATGTGATGGATTAAAAAAAATAAAACATTTTCAGGGTGCTATAAATAAAATTGTTGAGGGAATAACAAAGCAAGGGTACCTTTTAAAAGGACCTCAAGTTGGATCTGATAGAATATTTGGTAATATTGCTTCAAAATCTTTCAAGAGGCGCTACTGTTATTTGAGGTACTTTTATAAGGTTGTACAATATTGTTTTTACTCGTAAAATACAGAACTTCTCATTGCATTTTGTTCATGATAGGCGTGAAGTGGATGGCACTTACATTCTAGAGTTGCACAAAGATGAGAAGAAAGGAGAGGCCAAGGCAACCATTGTAATGGACTTTTGCACTGAGGTGGTGAGGGTAAGTGTGTTGCAATTTTAATTTCTGCAGCAATTTATCCAACATGAAAGGTAAACTTAACTTTGCATCTGAATTACAGAGCCCTAAGAGAGGGCGTTTCTGTTTGGAACTGAGGATGCCTTCTGGCCACAAATCTCATTGCCTTGCTGCAGAATCAGAGCAAGAACTTCAAGATTGGTTAAACAAACTACAGCAAGTGCTACAGATAATTAGGCAACAAGAAGAGAAACCAGCAGGATCTCTAGAAAGAGGTTCAAATTATCTTTTTACCACCTTGTTAGTATTTTTCTAGGCTTTTGTTTACTAGCTTTTGTTTGTGATTAACAGCCAGCTCAACACCTCCTTCTCCACAACAATTGCCCATTTATGGCACCCTGAAGGGGTTGGAGCAAAGCATGAATCCCCAGCTAATGAAGTACTCTCGGGAAACAGATATGTCCATTGCTTTGGCAAGAAAAGATAATAGACGAAGGCTTTTCAGTGTTTATCCTCATATGCCGGTGAGCATTACTACTAATCTACCTATAAACCTGCCAATTTTAGGACCACATTTTATACCTTTTAATTTACATTTGAACTATTTTCAGCATGTTAAACAAGGTGGAGTAAGCTCCTCTGAAAGTACCATGGAACCTTACAAGGAAAAGTTTGGTCTTCGGTTTTGGGTAAAGTGTGAGGAAGTGAAGTTCAAATTGCAAGCACCTGTTGAAGGTGAAGGTGATGCTCTTGGTCAGGTATGTGTACACTTCTTGAGAAGCTGTTTGTGTTGTAAGATTTTTACTAAATCAAGTAACATGTGATTACCTTTGAAGGTGGAACCATATTTTACAACTCTGGCTTTATTTGATGTGCGAGCTGGACGCAAGGTGTCTGAGAACTTCCATTTTGACATAAATGATGAACAGATTCGTAAGATTCTTCCTAACATTGCTAATAATGGTGAAAGTGTCAGCTCGACTACTGACCCTCAATTCTCTCTCTCATCTGAATTAGAGCAAGTACCACCAGAATGGATCCAATTTCCTAAGCAGGTACTTTTTTATAATTTCACCATCTTTCCTTAATTAAAATATAAGTTGTGTTTTGATATTAAGTTGCAATTGGTTTCCTTGACCTCTTCTTGGGATGTACAGGCATTATTCAATGTGAGCAATCCACATTCTGACATATATCTTGTGCTGAGAATTGATAAAGTGTTGCAAGGTGGCATTTGTCCCACTTCAGAACCTTATGTAAAAAGTACAAAGGACCCAAAACTCGCCTTAAAAGTTCAGAAGCAGGTGAAAACTTGTAGCCAAAGGTATTACAGAATTAACATACGTTTTTGTGTTCTTTGGTTAATTTTGTGTCTGAATTAACGGTCCATCTTAATATGTTTTAATCTCCACATGTTGTATTACCTTGTAGATTGGGAAAGTATCGTATGCCCTTTGCGTGGTCTGCAAGGCCTCTGTTTCGCCTGTATAGTAATGAATTAGATACTACATCGGAGTTTCCAGCCATTTATCGTCAGGAGGGGCATCGTTTAAGAGATGAAGATCTAATTAAAATCCTCACAGATTACCGCAAGTGAGTTTTTCTGTAGTATAGCATTTTGTAGTTTGTAGTTATGATCTAAATTAGATTTTATTCTGTGTATTTTTGTGAATCTTCAGGCCGGACAAGATGAGTAGGTTGACTGCAATACCTGGTTGGATAAAAATACATGTTGAACCCCTTGGAGATCCTCCTGCAAGTCAGTATAACAACATTTATTCTTTTGTTCAGAGAAGTTGAGTTTTCTTGCTTTTAATGACATTTTATTCATATTTAGACTGTCTCACATCTAATTTGATGGCTCTTAAGCCATTCCCAATACCACCAGTCAGTGACTGTACTCGAGAAGTGTCAGAGCTAGAGGACACTGTGCCTGAAGTAGATGTAAATCCATACACTTCATTCACTAGCCACCTTTATGTGTACCCACAAAGTTTGAATTTTGACAACCAGAAAATGTTTGCTAGAGCTCGAAATATAGCTTGTTTTGTTGAGCTGAGAGACAGTGATGAAGAAGATGCTAAATCTTTAAGTGTAAGTATTATTTTTTGAGAAAACTGTCTAAAAGCTTTTGGAAGCCTTTAAATACAGAATTTGTTTTTGTTATCTAAGGCAATTTATGGTCCACCTGGAGGTCCATCATTAGTAACAAAAAGCTGCTGTTCCATAGTACACCACAGCACAACACCTACATGGTGTGATGAAATCAAAGTGCGATTACCAATCCAGATTACTGCAAGACATCATTTATTGTTCACATTCTACCACATTTCATGCGATACCACCAAAAAGAAAGATGTAAATGTTGAAACATGTGTGGGATTTGCTTGGGTGCCACTTTTAAACAAGGGGAGGTAAGAAAGCATTTGCCATCTCAACTCATTCTTTCACAGATATCTCATTGTTTGAGTTATAAGTTTCAAAATGTAATTTGGAATGCTGGTCTCTTTTGAAGGATCTGTGTTGAAGAGCAAACTTTACCGGTGGCTGCCAGTCTACCTCCAGGGTACTTGGCCATCCAACCACTGGGTCTAGGGAAGGGGGTGAGTAATGACGCTGAGCCTGCGCATGAAGGAAAGGGAACACATGTAAGTGTTTGCATGCTGCTGCTGCATTTGTGGTTCATGTGTGTTGAATATGGAGAAGTGAAGCTTGTGTTTCATGTTACTTTATCTCTTTCAGTCATTTAGTAAAATTTGTTGTTATGTACTTTGTTTGCAAGATAAAATCTTTTGAATAGATCTGGGGAAACCATATAGTGTATGAGGAATGAAGAAATACATACCGCTTATATTGGTTCCTAACTGAAAGTGGAAGATTTTAGCATTGTAAACTAATTTCTTACTGTCCAAAAGTAATTCCTGTTTATACCCAGACCCCGTTTTGTGCTTCGGATAAAATCTCACATTCTATACGTATATATGAAGGGTACTCAATTTAGTAAGATGGATGTGATTTAGTATTTTTAATCAACTCTCACTCCTTTAAAGCAGTGTTGAGCTTTTTCTTTAATTGTAATTGGTGGTGGGGCTAGTTTTCTGGTTACTGCAGAAAAGGGTGTCAAGGCAGTAAAGGTATATGAAAGCTCTTTCGCTGTGAATGAAAATCTTGGCTTCTAGCTTTTCAGGTGAATCATGTTTAGGTAGCTTACTGGCATGCATTGTTGTTAGCTTTAGGCAATGTATTACATAGCAGGGAGAGGGTTTGTGTTCCATGAACAGTTGCTTATAAATTTGGATTACTCACAGATTATTGCCCATAGCTTTGCTTGTATTGCTCATTTTATGCTCTTCATTTGCTGTTATGAAAAGGAGAATTTTGTCTTAAGGTAATCTGACAAGGAATTAGTAATAAATGAAGTGCAGTTTTTAATTATTTTTGTTCTATTTTTAAGAAATAATTTCTAACAATCTCTTAGTGCCATTTTTGCTGTTATTGTGAGAAAATTAATTTTGTACCAGAACTTGATTTTAAAGTTGTTTTCTTCTTTTTTTGTTGTTGGTTTTCCCCTTTTAGTTTAGTGGACCGGAAGTAACATGGGTCGATGGACAGAAACCTATTTTCATTGTGAACTTTCAACTGATTTCTTCTGTGCTGACGAAGGATCCACATTTGCATAATCTGTTTGTCCATGCTGAAAGACTTTTGGATCCCAAGCTTGCACGAGCCTGTCCATCAGAAACTGAGACTTGCCAGATTTTGAAAGTAGGTAGCTGGGATGGAGAAAATGGCAGTGTTAACATCACATAAGCATTTTAAAATAATGTTTTTGTTGTTATTGTTAGGCTGCTCATGCTGTTCAACTATCAGCAGTGCTGGCATTACTACCAACTACAATTAATCAGCTTCTCACTTTGTTGGTATCATGTTCAAGTGAAGAAGTTGGGCTGAACATAATCAGGCTCTTAGTCAACATTGTTAATATGGTCCATGATGCTGGTCGTCAGGAAATTCTACAAACATATGTAAAAGTAAATGTCTCAATTATTGAGTGACTTTTTTCTTCATTCATAATGAGTTGGAGGAAGGTAGTGATTGTATGTCTTGATTGCAGTATGTTCTTGTGGCCCCAACATCAAGTGATAGAAGCATTACAGTTCATGAGCAGTTGAGCAAACACCTTCCAACTCTGCTGCGTCCGGACTATGCTGACTTTTTGACTGTCAACAAGCTTATGAGGCATTCGGACTTTTTTTTTCAAGTGATGGCCAAAAGTATGGCCCAATATCTTCTCAGTTCAGGTCGCATTAAGGTGAGTGCATAAATGTGATTTCAGTACATTTGTTTTTGCCAGTTGGCAGCTATTCTTGATTTGGTAAATTCTCATTTCAGATGGTTCGCAATGAGCGTTTCTCAGAAGGCTATCAAAAGAAGATTGAGGATCTCTTAAGTGCTCTTTATCCCTACATTCAGAGATACAAAGAGATACCCATTGAAACAAAGCAGCTTAACATGAGTTTAGCTCATTTTCTTAAGGTATGTAACCTTCATTTACTTTTCATTGTATTCTAATTTTGATACAGTTATTTTTTGATCAGATGAACATTGCTTTTATCTTTCCAGAAATGTCTCACTCTAATGGACCGAGGTTATGTTTTCCGATTGATAAAGTCCTATATGGAGCTGTTCAGGGCAGAAGATTCTCGCACATTGTTTGATTTCAAGTTAACCTTTCTCCAAATAATTTGCTCACATGAACACTATGTGGCCCTTAACCTTCCCCTACAGCGTATCAGCAAATCAAGAGTCAATGGTATTTGTTATTTGTCATCCTAAATCTTATTAATGAGAGTCACTTAACAACCAAATCCAAATGTCAGAATGAAACATTTTCTTACAGACACACTTTCAGATTTTATAGTTTGTGAAGATTTCTGCCGTTTCCATTTCTTGGTGGGCTTGCTGCTGCAGGAAGTTCGCACAGCGTTGAACCAAGTTGTTCACACAAGACGGAATGCAATATCAGTTTTGAGAGATCTCTTAGCTAAGCATGAATTAGACGATCGCTACCAAAGCAAGGTAATGCTTAAGAATTTTTGTTTAGGTTGTCATTTAAAAATTTATCTTCTCTTTTATCTTACGTTTTTGTGTGGTAGGGCCAACTGAGTCGTATAGCAGCTTTATATGCTCCTTGGCTTGGAGTAGTCTTAGAAAATCTCAACAGACTGAATGCAGTACAGTTTTTAAATGATCCTGGGCTCTTGGGGCGAGGCAATAGACTATCCAATAGCACAGGGTCATGTCTTTATTCTATCTCTGATGGTATGAGCAGTGAAACAAGCAGCAGATCATCCCAGCACAGGTTTGTCTTCTTAGCTCTTTCTCATCAGGGAAATATGTGATCAAAATTTGTTTGATCTTATGGTTTTTGTTTACTGTTTTCGTGTTTCATTAAACTGCTTCTAACTTTTTGTTTGCAGGATCACTTTGCATCTTGATAATCGTGCCAGCCTTAGAGGATCAACATATTTGAGAGATGCAAATTATTTTGCTGCTATTGCTGGTCAAGGCAAGTTAAATTTTCTTACTTCTGAATGAGTTTTGTGTATGTGTTATTTATCTTATGTTGTCAAAATTGTTTTCTGTCATAGGATTAGTGAATGGGTGTTCCACCACAAGTCTGGAATCGGAGTCATCAACTTTGTCTGCTGATGCAATTTCAACAGCTTCTCAGGAGACAGCAATTATGAGAGACGATTGCTCCAGGGATGGTGAACCAATAAAAACTCATTCAAGGTATGCAACTTATGTATTGCTGTAATGCTTTAAATGTGATAATTTGTAAATGCTAAAGTTATTGACGTTGTACAGATCAGTGAGCACATCACAACCAATACGAATTGATAAAATCACACCCTCTGAAGTGAAAGATTTGCTCATTTGTTTCCTCTTTGTGGTAAAGTACATGTCAGAGGAGCAACTCATTGCTTGGTGGCAGTTTTGCGAACCAGCGGAGCTTCTTAATTTCTTTCGTGTTTTAGAGTAAGTTGACTTTTACCCTTTTATTTTCTCAATTTAAAAAAAATGAAATTTCTATTATTGTCATTAATTCATTTTTATTACTTGTTAAGAATGTGTCTACATCACTTTAAATATACTGGTCGAAAGAATATTGCAAGTTCAAACATGGTTCGAGAGGTGGTGCCTGCCAGTAAAACATCAGGTTCAACTAAAGCTATGACACTTCCAGCTCGAATGGCTCCCCCTGATTTTTCATCAGATCCCAGTATTTCTGAAACTTCAACAGTTAGCTCTGCTAATAGCCCAACCATTATTGTAACAAGTGGAACAAATAGTATTGGTAGAGAGAATCTTGTTCCCAGAAGTGAGTTTAGCTCATGATATTATTTATCCTATTTTCTCCAATGTACATGACAATGCTTCATTGTTGTTTTTAATTTTCATTGCAGGTAATGTGGACTCTGATGCAGGGACACGTTTGTATCAAGCTCTCCTTGAAGCAAATATGGCAACAGAAGTGGGACTTATTACTCTAGATGCTCTTGGTCTTTATTGTATTCATATGAGAGAATCTCTTCTCTCTAATCGCGGCAATAATCCGATTATGAATAAAGTTTTTGATATATTGCTCTCATTTTTACAAGTGGGTCAGTCAGAAACACTGTTCCGTCATGTCTTTGCTGCTCTTCGAGCCTTAATCAACAATTTCTCAACAGTATTATTTCAAGGTATATTTAAAGGAAATTATTTATCGAACTGAAGTCTCTAATTCAGTTGGGCACTAACTTTGGTTTTATCTTATTCATAGGAAATGCGTCTTTGTGTGGTCGATTCTGTTATGAACTTTTGAGATGCTGCAACAGTCGATTGTCTACCATTCGTCAAGAGGCTTGTGCTATATTATACTTGCTGATGCGTAGTAACTTTGAGTTTACAAATGGGAAGGGTATTACACGTGTTCACTTACAAGTAAGAGATGTCTGTTCTATCAGTTAATTTTGCCATTCAATAGTGGTTTGAACGTAACTTTGAACCTAACTGCTTTCAGATGATCATATCTGTGTCACAAATGTTAGGAAACGTTGTGGGCTTGAACAATGCAAGATTTCAGGAAAGTCTGTCGCTCATAAATAGCTATGCGACCAGTGATAAAGTAATGAAAGGAACAGGTAAGATGCCAAATTTCTTTTGAAAGAACAGACTTAAGATTTCAAGAGTTCCATGGTTTACATCTCTTCATTTTTTGAAGGTTTCTCCTCTGAAGTGAAGGACTTGACTAAGCGAGTTCGAACTGTTCTAATGGCAACTGCACAGATGAGGGAACATCACCATGATCCAGAAATGCTAGCAGCTTTGCAGCATAGCCTGGCAAACTCATATGCAAGCACCCCAGAACTTCGCCACACATGGCTTCAGAGTATAAGTCGTAATCACAATAGAGATAGCAATTTTAGTGAGGTAATTCTCATTTTAATGAAAATTTGTACTTTACAGTAACTATTGCCTATAAAATTTGTTTTCTGTTTTCAGTCAGCCATGTGCCAGTTGCATATTGCTGCTTTGATGGCAGAGTACCTGAAACTGAAAAATGTTCAATCCTGGGGTGCAGAAGCGTTTTTCAAAATTTCCTCAAATATTGCCCGAGATGAAATTGGCTTGAAGCTGGATGCTGGTGTGTAAAATTCATATGTGCTGCTGTTATTTTGAGTTGCTCTTACTGACAGTAAATTTTACTCCTGCCTCAGGTGTCCAAGATATTCAATACACTGAACAATCATTACTAGAACAGTTAGAGGTGTGTGCTGAGTGTCTGGAGCGAGCAGAGAGGTATGAGTGCCTTGCAGAAGTATATCGTTTGATTGTACCTATGCATGAAAAGAAGAGAAATTTTGCAGCACTTGCTCAGTGCTATCAAAATCTCAGTAAAGCTTATGTTAAAGTGACTGAGGTAATGCGTTCAGGCAAAAGGTTACTTGGACGATATTACCGTGTAACATTTTATGGACAGGTGAGAAAGAAGGAATTCACAATACTTCTCCTTCTTTGTAGTTAGTAATGTACTGATGTGTTGGGTTTATTTTATTTGTTGTAGGTTTATTTTGAAGAGGAAAGTGGTATTGACTACATATACAAAGAACCTAAAGTTGCCTCTTTGGCTGAAGTTTCTGAGCGACTGCAACGACTATACACCTCAAAATTTGGCGAAGGCATTGTCAAAATGATGACTGATTCAGCACCAGTTGATTCAACAGAGTTGGATCCTAAATTTGCCCACATCCAAGTCACTCATGTGACACCATATTTTGATAAAACAGACCTTGAAGAGCGTCAAACAGAGTTTGAGCAAAACCACGATATATGTAGGTTCATGTTCGAAACTCCATTTACAAAGGATGGCAAGAAACCTCGAGGGCTTCCTCAGGAACAATGGAAAAGACGAGCCATACTGACAAGTAAGTTGCAACAATTGATCAGAGCATTTGAAGTGACAGTGGCAGAGTTTTGTACTTTGAGCTCACTTTTCAGTTAGTATGTTGGTAGTTTTTTCAGAGTTTTATTTTATTTTTTGTCTTCTATTTTCAGCTGAAAAATCTTTTCCATATGTGACAAAACGCATTCGTGTTACTGACCGGGTTGTTGAAGAGCTTAGTCCCATTGAGGTTGCACTTGATGAGATGCAAGCAAGAGTGATAGAACTAGAAGAAGTTGCTCTGTCCAAGCCAACTGATGCTAAAAAGCTGCAGTTGCGTTTGCAAGGATCAGTTTGTGTGCAGGTGAATGCTGGACCCCTTGCTTACGCTCATGCATTTCTTGAACCAGGACAGACAGAACTGTACCCTGATGATAAAGTGGAAGACCTTCGTGATGTGTTCAGGTAAGTCCTCAAAAATTGTCTAGTGTGGTTTCAGTCTTCTTTCATTTTGGTTTTCCCTAATACATACTTTCTGCTCAACAGGGAATTTGTGAAAATTTGCTATGCTGCCCTACAAGTGAACAGCAAAATTATTACAGCAGATCAGCAAGAATACCAAGAACTCCTGCGTCAAAATTACCACAAGCTTTGTCAGGAACTAAGTCAGCTTTTTGGTGAGCCTGTCTGGCCTGATGAAGAACTAGGCAGCTTCAAGAGAAACAGCCAGGCTCTTTTCAGTGCCATCAGTGGAGCATCAGCTAATTCTAGCTCAGCTTGATGTTAGGAAATGTTTATTTCTGTGTCTGAATTAAGATTATCCCTCAAGTACAATGAAATTAGTCTGTCAATTATTGAGGACTTGATGTCAACCAAAACGCATGAATGATATGTATAGTGTAACTTGCTTATATTAACTGCCATGTTTTAGAAATACTATTACTTTTGATAATTATTGATGGCCAAAATAGTTGTATCTTTGCCAAACAATCACGCACAAAACCTACATTTTTAATAATTTCATATCGAGCTTCCTGCTTTGGTTCAACATTTGTGATATTTTTAGTCAACCATGTGAGACTTCTGAACCATGACTATATTGAATGTAAGAACTTGAATCTCATAAGGTCTTTGTTCTGTAGTTATTTTGTAATACATTCTGGGCCAACATGAATGAGTGATGCATTCAGTCAACTTGAAATGAATTAGAATTGAATTTCATAGTTTCACATTAACTTATTGTTTTTAAAATCATATTTGCTCATATGACTTGTCAATCAATTTTTTAAATAACTGGTAAACTATGTACAATGCCAGTGATATTGAGCATTTTATCTTTTAGTGTCAGGAACCGTCAGTAATTTTGAAGGGACATTAAAAACGCTAATGCTTTTTGGATTGCTTTTACAAACCAATTGCAAATTATTAATCATCTTCACACCTTACTGTAGTATGTATTATGTATTCATCACATCTGGTACAAATGTTATTTCATTTTGTTATATTGTGGCATCCTTTTCATGTTGCTTCCTGTTTATTAGAGAGGTGGACTCTATGAGAATGTTATATATATTTATTTTTGTTTGCTTGTGCTATCACTGTTGATTTGATTTGTGATGTATGGTACACTAAAGTGATCATACGCAACATATGCACAAAAGACATTTCAACATACCATGGGACTAATTTGTGCATAGAACCCCTTTCATAGTCCATAGTGACTGGTTTCCATCTTGTGCCACTTTGCCATTGACATACTAATCATCAGTATTATGTGCTTTTGAGCAGGTTGTCATGTTTGATATGATATGTATGCACAATTTTTTGAGAGTGAGCTTTAGAAGTTAATACATTTGCTTGAAAATTTGAAGTTATCTGTAAGGTTATTGCTTCCTTTATGAATTTCACATTTTGATCCTCAGCAGAGGATGGTAATCAAACTATAGTGTAATCAATTGCTAGGGACCATGCTAGGGATCATGCTAGGGAAGATGTGTTGGCGTGTCAGATGTACAGTAGCCACATCAACTCAATGTATTCTTTCTCTGGTTATGTAAATTTAATTTTTTATGTCTTGGTTCTGCGGGTTGATGTGTCATTCCACTGAATTCTGCACCCTGCACTTTCCTACATGTGGGTATCATTTTATGAAATCTAGTCTTGTATTTTTATGACATAATTGTTTTCTTAATTGAGATTGATTCTCAATTAACTGGCAGTGGAACAATACCTCTATTGCATATTTATGCTGTAACTTTCCTCCTATTTATGCCATTTTTATGACCCAGTAATTAGTATTCCTTGTGCATGGTTAACATTTATTAGTTCATGATTTGCTTATCTTGTCTCTGTCAATTCACCTTTGCCATTTAATGTGCACACAAGAGAATATTTTCTCCCGCCATTCCTTTGTTTTTGTTGTCGAAATCTCGCTCAGAGGCTGCAATATGGGTACAAACTGGAAATTTGGGATGTCCTCAAACATGTCATGTTTTTATAGATATTCTATTTATTTATATTTATTCTAAGGCACATTGTGATATGATTCTAATACTAGCTGTACACTATTTTAATCTTCACATAGATTGATGTTCTACAGATTAAGGCCAAAAGTGGTTTTATATTTTGCATATTACAATTTCTGCTTCATACTCAAAGTGATGGAGACAATAGGTTGAGAAGTGTTGATTGGTTATCAAGTCTAGGGTACTGTTAATTTATTGTCAGTTTGTTATATTGAACAGACAAAGACTATACATTTTTATAATAGTGATATTTATTCATGCCATGTTAAAGCTCTCCTTGATGTACTTTGGTTGTTCTTTCTTCGTTCCATTCTCATTGTGAATGATCTGTCCTTGACAGAAATGGAGGGACTTTTGTTTATTGATTGTGATGTATGGTGGCTTCATCTTCAGGTGTGTCTTAATGACACATGTTGCATGTACCTGCTTTTGCTACCTTCCTGCTGGAGGTTTTTGTTGGATTAGCTTCCCGAATTGTTTAAAAGGTTCGATGCTCTTATTTCTCCATTATACTTTCCGCTGCACCCTCTGTTCTGATTTGCTACCTGTTGCATTTATTTACTGTTGTTTGATGCTAGGAGCAAAAATCGCTGTCGATGCTCCTCAAGAGAAACTTATATTCGTGTACAGAAAAATAAAAAAAATAAAACTAAACAAAATATGTGTTTTTATATGCAATCCAACTATGAGATGAAGGTGGCCTGAGGAGGAGGGATAAGATGAGAAATGAAGGGAACCATGAGACACAAACAAAGACTTTTTTTTTTTGTTGAGAAACACTAATTATGATGGTGAAAGAGGCACGTTCCGGAGGAGGGAGGGACACAAGGATGAAAACTCACTTGACCGCTCTGACTCCGAAGCTCCGACTGCATAATCGTATTTTGTCAGGACGGCCATGACTTTGGCGTGGGGAAAAGGATGCATAGGTTCGGTTCGGGCTCGGCATGGGCGCCGCCAAATATCACCGGCAGCTAGGGCGGGGGCAGGGCAGGGGGCATTCCGTTCCATTCTGATGCCGAGTTAATGAAGTGAGAATATCAACCCTCCTTGTCCCTATCTGACAGGGGGATGGGGGTGGGGGTGGCTAGGGGCGGCGCGGCGGTGCAGCTGCGCTCTGCACTGCTGGCACTGCGTGGCGCATCGCACATTCCGCGCGTTGGAATGCGGTCATGATTTACTCCACACGACACCGCGTGCCGCGTGCCGCACTGGCTCGACAATTCCTCTCACTTCATGAGAGGGTAGGAAGAGGAGCCACGAGCCACAAACATTTTCGACACAGACCGATAGAACCAAAATGCACAACAGGGTGTGTGTGTGGGGGAGGGGGGCAAAACTGCACAGCGGAAAAGCGTACGAACATCAGATATTGGTTATTCCGTGATCAAGGGCACACGCTGCGTACGCTGGGGCGCCCTGCTGGTCGTGGGCGCACCACGCGTGCTTTAAGGCCATCCAGGGCGGGGCCGGGGAGCCTTCAAAGGGAAGGCGGTCTCTGTGGGGCTTGGAGCGTGTCGTGCGAGATGGTGGCAGGGGGAGGGGGTAAGAGAGGGCGTTTGCCCCAACGTTGCCCCCGCAGCAGCGACGGCGTTCCGGCCTCCGCGAAAGGTGTAGGCACGGGAGGGGGTAGGGGGCACCGCGCCGGGGTGAGGTCGCGGCATGGGCTTAGGTGCGCTGATCCCCGCAATCCCCCGGTAATCCTCCATCTCGGTATCTCGTAGCCGCATCTATAGGCTCGCCCCGCGCCCCCTCCCCGCCCCTTCCCCTCCAGCCTCTCACTCCCACCCCTCACCCCCTCACTCACCTCCGTCGGCAGCCGGCAGCGCATCGCAGCCGCATCAGCCACATCACCTTCATCTCCACTGTCGACACCTCGTCGCCTACATCAACGCCCTGGCCTTCCACACTGCACAGCCCGCCCACCTGCACCACCCCCGCCCCGCCCACCCGCCACCCTCTACCCTTCCAAGCATTCCCCCGTACTCCCCTCGCTCGTGCCCCATGCCTCGCTTTCATATCATTACATGCTGTTACCAGCCGACCGTAACCTCAAAACGTTGAGACCAGTTGCAATCTCAGCTAACCGGCCGGGGCCGGGGCAGCCGGGGGTGGGCCGGGGGTGGGCCGGGGGACGGGGAGGTCCTCGATGAGTAATCGTACAACACACCCTCGAAACAGTCGCAACACGGATAGGGAGCGCGTGCGCTGAGTGGCGCGGGGAGGGGTGGGGCGGGGGTGAATGGTAGCGGGGAGAGGGGAGGGGAGGGAGGGAGGGTTACGCGCGCGCATTTTATTACCACGGCCCACTGGAGCCAGCCGGCCGGGCTCGTGGGACTGGTGCTGGTGAGGCGGCGGGGGCGGCGGGGGCGGCGGAGGGAGGGCGCCACGCACCTCCCACGAGGGTTGCAGCCCCCGAATACCCTCGCAGAGGGTCGGGACGGGTCGGGTCTGCTCGTGGCTCCGCAACAACAACAACATCAGCAGCAAAAACAAGGACAGACGTCGCTTGACGACGCAGATTCCTGTGGCGATTAGTTCGACACCAGTGCTCTCCCCGCGCCGCGCTTCACCCGCGCCACGAAAATTCTGCACATTCTTTGTTGCACTGGGTAGTAGCAGCAGCAGCAGCAGCAGCAGCAGCAGCAGCAGCAGCAGCAGAGCATCACCTTGGGAGGGAACGAGGGGTCGAGTCCCCGTGACGTCCCTTTTTATCCCCCGCGCCATGAGCACGCGTCTGGCGGGGGCCAGCGGGGGCGCGCCGTGGATGGCCATGAGAACAGAAAGGGCTCTTACCTCGAACGACGTGGCGGTTGTCGACGGGGCCGGGGCTGGGGCCTGACCCTGCTGCGGGGGCCGTGGGGTCCATGGGGCCGTTTGTGTTGACGGGGGGCGTGGTGCCGGCGTGATGCCTCCCAGGTGACACGCATTGACGCCGCCCCGCGGCCCTGGGCCACCACCCCCAGTCCCCTCCCTCCCCACCCCTACAGCGCCGTGGGGAAGGGCCGTGGATGGAAGGGCGTACCGCACTGGGGTGGGACGGGGCCAGTGGCCTCATCCACCACCGCCACGCCCCGCCACGCCCCCGAGCAGCAGCTTGGCGCAATGAATGCAGATTCGCATGCAGGGCATGCGGCGAATAGCGCCGAGGGGGTGGCCGGGCCGAGCCGGGCGGGGCAGGGCCGGGCAGGGCAGGCGCCACTGGCCGCAAAGAGGCAGTCAAGGGGGAGCATCACGTACAAAAACAGAGTGCCGCGTCACCCCGCACGCGTCGCCACGCCACGCCCGCCCAGCCCACGCCGCACGTCGGACTAAATCGCACCTTACAAGAGTTACGAGCGGTCACGAGTTTCTAAGTGTCACTATAACATCGTTGCAAGTTATACTTCTGCCATTTTTTATTTCCGAACTGGGGTTGGATTTTAAGTTAGACCCCCACGCAGCACCGACGCTCCTAGACCGACGGAGGCAGTCTAAGAAAATGTAGATCCCGGTGGAAATGTGACTCGCCGTGGGCGAGGCGAGGCGGTACTATAGTTCGCTGGAGCGAAGACACCCCTTCTCCCTCTCCCTCCCCTCCCTTCTTCTTGCCTCAGCGTTTTCCCTTCGCTGTGCGATTCTGCCGGCCCGTAAAGTCAAGCCCCCATAACTAAGAAGCTTCCCCCGCCCACGCCAGCACCCCCTCCCCTCCCCCCTCTCGCTCCGCTTAGCTTACGTGCTAGAAACAATCCCCTTCCCCCCTCCCCTGCCCTCCCACCCTCGTCATATTTCTTTTCCTCCCCTCCGCGTTCCACGCCAGATCTGGATTTTTCGGGGTTGTGGGCACATCTGGGGCCGTTTTGACGGCGGCTGGCTGGTCGCACTGAAACCGCCGCCGCCGCCGCGCCGCCAGTCGCCGCGAGGCGAAGCGAGGCGAGGCGAGGAAGGCGGCAGCGGCAAAAGTATCGGCGGCGGCTCAGCCATACCTTCCGTCTTTTTCATACCAACCATCTCGTTCCTCGTGACTATACGCCCCACACATGCTCTCTCTTTGTCTCTCTCTCTCTCTTTGTCTGTCTCTCTCTCTCTCTCTCTCTCTCTCTCTCTCTCTCTCTCTCTCTCTCTCTCTCTCTCTCTCTCTCTCTCTCTCTCTCTCTCTCTCTCTCTCTCTCTCGCACACACACACACACACACACACACACACACACATTGTCCTGAGCCGTGCACCGCTGCGGCGTGGCTGCACAGATGCGTCCCGCGTCAAGTACAGGGAGGGTCCAGGGAGGGTCGTCTCATTGTCGGCGGGTCAGTCCAAGTGGCGGCTGCGGCTGCGGCTGCGGCGGCTCTCAAGAGGACACGCCATGAATGCGTCCTCCACACGCCGTGTGCTTGTCGTACGATGCGACATGGAAGCGAAGCGAGGCGAGGCGGCGGGGCCGTCCGTGTGACGGAGGCCATCATCGAGAGCGGGTGGTGCTTCTCTCTGATCAGCCCCAACGCCCTCGGCCCCTCCGGCCTCCAGGGTGATGACGATGACCCGGACGTGATGACGGTGACCCTGTGACGCCGCCGCCGTTGCGTTCGCTATGATCCTGCTGACAGGAAGGTGGCTGTGCTGGCGGCGTCCTCGGTGCAACATGTGGCTGGGCCGGAGCCAGGCCGCCACGTCGACTTTAACAAGCAGAGATTGAGCGTCCCTCGGCGGGATAGGAGGGGCGTACTGCGGCTCCCCGAGGGCGACGCCGTGCCGCGCCGTGCCGCGCCGTGCCGCGCCGTGCCGTGCCGTGCCGTGGGGCAGCTCCCTCGGGGAACCCGGTCCCCGGCTCAGTGGGCCCGGTACAGCGCACTGTCCCCAAGTCCGACCGGGCCTCAGCGGCCCCGGCTGGGCTGCCGGCTACCGGTCCCCTGGGACTCCTCCGGCCCGCCCCCACCCCCACCTGCACCCTACCCCATCAGGGAGCCGCGCACAGGCGACTGCGGTGGCTGATGTCGGCGCCCGGCTGCACCTCTCTCTCTCTCTCTCTCTCTCTCTCTCTCTCTCTCTCTCTCTCTCTCTCTCTCTCTCTCTCTCTCTCTCTCTCTCTCTCTCTCCTCTTTTTGCACCACACACAAAATTCCATAGGCTCACATTTTACACTGCATGTTTAAAATTGTGACAAATTTACTCATTCCCCGGCCTAAATTGTAATTTTTAACCCCCCAATAAATCATTTCTAACACTAAAAACTCTCTCTCTCTCTCTCTCTCTCCCTCTCTCACCCCCCCCCTCTCTCTCTCTGATTCAGAGTGCGTCGTGATCGCTTCACCCGGACCACTAACATTGTTATTTGATCCAATTGTGTGTGTGTGTGTGTGTGTGTGTTCGTGTGCACTTGGGGAGCGCGTTCAGAAACCACGTGACCTTTTTTCGAATCCTCGTAACACCACAGCATGTCAGGGTCGTAGTGCTGGAGCGAACTGTCCTTGGCGCGAGCTTGAGTCCCTGTGACTGCAGGCTCGGTGGGTTCGATTCCTACAGACGGTTCCAACTCACTTCCCCGCGCTATATATATGTACATATTTGACACATAAACTTCCTTGATTACGCGTCATGTGGTTCCCGAACAGCCCCTCGTGCCGTCAGCTCTTCTTCCTCTCGGAGACCATCATCATCTACATCTACATCTTCCTCATCGCCCCCTCCCCATTTGGCGCCAGGGGTGCGAATAATTACCCCCCCCCCCTCACCCTCGCCACGCCACGCCACGGCCGTCTCGCGTTACAACACGACAGATCGGATTTATTTTGACTGGCGCGCCGCACGCCTGACGGGACGGGTGTCCTCCGGTGTCCCCCAGTGTCATCCCCGCGCCGCGCCGGTCACCCGTTGACGGCGTCGCGGGGCGCCATGTGGTGGCCGTCGTTAAGGTGGTCCCAGCGGCACGCCGCCGCCGCACCTCGGCACGCGACCCACCCGCCATGGGGCGTCGACGGCGTCCTCAACCAGACACGGTCCGGGGGCGAGGATCACCCAACATGGGGATGATGACGAGGACTAGGAACGTCGGCGTCCGCTCTCCTCGCCACAGGCGACACACACGCACGCACACGCACGCACACACACGCACACCGGCCCGCATCCCCCGGCCTGCTCCCCTGGCCCTGCTTGCTTCTGTTCTTCCCCTCGCTGCGCGCCGCCTGCCCCTGCCCCTGCCCCTGCCCTCACCACAGGATCACGCTGTTTTGTTTTCCAACACGGGTGCTCGATTCTGAAGAGGTTTGTTTGAGGACTCGGTGGAGCGGAGCGGCTCGGCTCCCTCGGCCCGGAGCCCGGCAACGGCACCCGTCCTGCTGCCCGTCCTAGTCTGTGTGCACAGGGACAGTGCGCCACGCAACGAGGACAAGTGCAAACGGTGTCATCTGCTGGTCCAGCAGCGCCCCCCCCCTCTCTCTCTCTCTCTCTCTCTCTCTCTCTCTCTCTCTCTCTCTCTCTCTCTCTCTCTCTCTCTCTCTCTCTCTCTCTCTCGCTCTCTCTCTCCGGGCTAGGCCAGGCCGTCCCGCCGGCCAGCGGAGCGCGACGGGCTGCCTACCCTGCACTCGTCGGGCGCCACGACGGGGGCTGTGGCAGCGGCCGTAGGGGCTGCACCGGCACCGGCCAGCCCTCTGGTGCGCACCACACGGCGCCCGGCGGGTAGGCAGCCCCGATCGCTGTACGCACGCGTGTCGTGCGGGCTGGCCTACCCCAACACTCGCAGGCGCTGGGCGTTCGCAGCCCTGGACGACGTGCTTTATGGACGCACGCCTAAGTGAGTGGGGATGGGGCCCGAACCAGAGGGACAGAGAGGGAGAGAGAAGAGTCACGAAGGTCACTCGCGCGGGACCTGGAAGGCGGAGGGAGCGGATGGAGCACGGAGTACAGAGGGAGGGGAGAGAAATCGAGGAGGTGAAGGGGGTGAAGGTGTCGCACGAACCGCGAGGAAAAAGTGTGAGAGAACGGGGAGAGAGCGGAAGAGAAAATAAGGGAGAGCAGGGGGGATGAGAGAGAGAGAGAGAGAGAGAGAGAGAGAGAGAGAGAGAGAGAGAGAGAGAGAGAGAGAGAGAGAGAGAGAGAGAGAGAGAGAGAGAGAGAGAGAGAGAGAGAGAGAGAGAGAGAGGACGGTTTTTGTTGTCGCGTGGAAAATAAGCAATCTATATGCATAGATTTTCGCCCCGCGCCTCCGCCCTGCCCAGCGTTGGTGGTGGCATGGCCGACACGGCACGGCGCGGTGCGGGCAGGGCGCGGTAGGCACTGGGCCCCACGGCGTCCAGGCAGCCAGCCACCACGCCACGCCACACGGCACTACTGGGCCCCTCTCAAGCCCCACTCACCCCGTGCGAACGCTACGCCTTTCTCTTTTTTCCTCATCCCCCTTTATTCCCCCTCTCTCTCTCTCCTGCCCGGACTAACCCTCTCTCCCCTCTTTCTCCTTTCACCCGCGTGGACGATTTTCTGGATAGAAGTAGAGCATATACACACTATGGCAGCAGGTGGGTGGGGCCTCGGTTCTCATATACCTGGGGCCTGCCGCATGGTTGAGAAATTTACAGCACTCGAGCTCTATGAGGACGTTTGTGAGGTTCGAGACTTTCCGCTGAGTGTGAAGGCGTTTCACCTACTGTGGAATAGGGCCTGGGCCAGGCTGGCGGGAGGGTCGGGAGAATGGACGCGTGGTGCGCGCGGACACCCCACCCCCCTCCACCCACACACACACACACACACACACACACAACGGTGGTTTACGAAGGTGACGCCGGAAAAATAATGGGACAGTCAACTGTGCTGCGACGCGACGGCGGGTCCCGAGGGCTGAGCTAGAGGCTGGGGGGTCAGCTTGCGAATGAGCAGGCACTGAAAAACAATAGATATGGGTCAGATTTTTAAAATGATCCACCCGTGGTTATGTGGCCGCATATCGGGCCGGTGGAAAAAAAAAAGAAAAAAAAATGCGTTTAGCCACCGAGTTATTCTCTGTGACGTAATTCACTGTCGCCGCGCATGAGAAATGAGGTGATCACCGGCCCCGTCTCCGCATAGCGCCCCCGCCACCACCGCCACCACCGCTGCCCCCGCCGCCCCCGCCGCCCCCGTCCCGGGTGCCACCCCCACACCAGTTCCAGCGCCCCAGCCCAGCCCAGCGCCCCGCGGTCCCAACCTGCACCACCAAACCGAGGAAAATAAATTTGCAATGAAGGAATCTCGCAGGCGAACCGCGGCTGCGCCTTCTTCCACGCCTTGCACTTGCGGGAGGAAGAAGAAGAAGGGAGGAAAGGAAACGGAAAAAAGGTCTCTCCTCCACGTTAGAGATGAGAGAGAAATTTAAGGCTTAGGGAAAATGAGATAATCCCGTCGACGAGAGATGAAATATGGGAGCGTGGGAGACACGGGGGAGGAGAGGGGGGGGGGCAGGGCGAGGCGGCGAGGCCTGACCGACGGATCCGCGCGGAAATCGGCTGTAAAACATGGTGGACTTTCAAAAGGTAGTCCTGAGCGATAGCTGCAGGTGGCTTCGTAGCTCGCCGTGCCCGAGGCCGTGCCAGAGGCAGTGCCAGAGGCCGTGCCAGAGGCCGTGCCAGAGGCCGTGCAAGAGGCCGTGCCCGAGGCCGTGCCGGGGGCCGACGGAGATTGACGGCGGTCGTCACGTCGCCGCTTGCTTTGTGGCCTCGGGGTTGGTCACATCCGATACTCAAAGGGGCGGTGCAAGGGTGTCAGGGGGGCGGGGGCGGCGAGGGGGGGCGGCACGGGGGCGGCACAGGGGCGGGGCCAGCTTGACGTCTTTGTGGCTCCCGGACGGACCCGTCGCATAACGCAGGGAGGGCAGGGCCCCGCCCCCGCACCGCCCCCGGCCGGGGTGCACGTCTGCTCGGCATCACATCGGGGCCCTCGAGGCCGTCGTTGTGGAGCTGACCCCACCCCTCTCCTCCCCTCCGCCGGTGTGGCCGCCCCGCCCCTCCCCGCCCCGCTCGGACGTATACCAGGGTAGCATTCCAGCACAAGCAGTTGGGGAAGGCCTGGCCCGTGCGGGCGGGGGCGTAGCGGCGGGCGTGGGGCGGAGCAGGGGGAGGGGAGGGGTCGGGACTAAATCGGCACCAGGCGAAACATCATGCATTTAGATAGACTGATTTTCCGTGCTACTCGTGTGGCGGGGAGGGAGGGGCAGAGGCAGGGGGACTGGCCCCAGCCCAGCACAGCGCGGCAATTCACCCCCTCCCCCTCCCTCTTATACACAGTCCTTCCTTCTCTCCGCCAACCATCTGGCTTTCTCTCTCTCTCTCTCTCTCTCTCTCTCTCTCTCCCTCTCACCCTCCCCAGGTTTTCTCAGTGCGAGAATACTTTTATTTTCCTTTTCTTTTCCCCATACCTTTTTTTTCGCGCCAGTTCGCACAAGAGAGGGAGGTGTTTGAGCTGGAAAAAAAAAGAGAGAGACAAGGACGAGCGGGAAAAACGAACCGTTCGGAAGGCGTGGAGGAATCAATTATAAAAGAGAAGTAGGAACCCCTATCTCTCTCTCGCTCTCTCTCCTTCTCTTGTAAAATACGACGTCTCTATATTTTCGCAGAGGGACTGGACAGCTCCTCGCGCGCCGCGTCGCTCGGTTCGGCTCCTACTCAAACCTTGATGGCACTCGGTACTTCTGGACGAACGAGACGCCGCCCGTCCCAGGTAGTGTCACATCCGGCGAGGTGTTTTTTTTTTAGTTCGTTTTAGTTTTGGTGGCAACCAGGGACTGAAACACCTTACTTAACCTAACCCTGGCCGGTGGCGCCACCCCGGGGCTGGTGGCTGGTATCGGTGACGCCGACCTCGCTGTGACCCCGCCGCGCCCTCAGCGACACCGCCGCGCGCTGCGTGCTCTGCCCGGCCCGCTCTGTTGCAACAGCCGCCGTCCGCCCGCCCCGTGGGAGCGCGGCGTGGCGTGGCGCGGCGTGGCGTGTCGTGGCGCGGCGTGGCGGAGAGCGTGGTCCGCGTCTGATAACGCCCCGCCGCTTCATCGCTCACCCTGTCCGGGCTGTGGGAGGGTGCCGGGAAGGGGTTCGCGTGCAGACTCACGTCAGCGGCGCGCGCTCCTCGTCACCGCCAAGACGGACCTCATGCTGCTGCTGCTGCTGCTGCTGCTGTGCTGCTCCGGCCTGCTCTCAAGGTCGTGTGTGAAGGGGCGTTCACAAACCAGGCGTTGTGGCATTCTGGAACACACGTGTTCCGAGGTGCATTACGTCATTTGTAAACGGCGGTGACCACATGGCTCGTACGATCCCTTCCCCCCCCCCCCCGCCCCCTCACTGCACCCCAGACGGTGTTCCATCTCCCTCCCTCCGGGCATCCGGGCCTCCGGACCTCCACACTCGCGGCTCGCCGCGGTGCGCCGAATAAATACACTCCGGGGTGCTGTTCTGTTCCCGGACACACACGGTCCGAAGGGGAGGAGTGGGGAGGGCGGTGACCGCCGCTCTGTCCTGCCCTGTCCCCGCCAGCTGTCCCAGTACCTCTGTTTCCCTCCGCTCTGTCCGGCCCTGTCCGGAGTCCGGTCTCGTCCCGCTGCTGCCTCCATAGCCCCGTGTATCGCCGGAGAGAAGTCTCGCACCATCCCTCCCCGTCTCCCCATCATCTTTCTTTTATATTTCTCTCTCTCTCTCTCTCTCTCTCTCTCTCTCTCTCCTCCCACCTTCCTCTAAAAAAACTATACCCATGGCCGAGCCGAGCCGAGCAAAATCATGGTCTGTCACCGTCCAGGCTGTACTCATCTGCCAAGGAAAACGCCATGTCGCAATTTTTCATACATTTCATACTCTTCGTGCACCAACACAGATTTGAACCACGGACCTCTCGGTCCACTTACCCATGCGGCTACTGGGCCACGTTGATAACCGCAGCGCGCTCCCGGCACTGTAGCTACGCAGAGCAGAGGAGCAGAACATCGAGAAAAATTTTGGAGGTGGAGACAAGAGTGGAACGAATCTTCCTATATGCTGTCGCATCTGTCAAAGTAGAACATGCAGAAGAATATTGAACCTCGCTTTCCACTCTCGTTCAGTTAATTTTGTCCACTCTTCGCCTCCAGTCGGAGCCAGTCTTTTGACATTTATTCAGTCACTGTGCAAATTTTTTTTATGATTGGTGGTCCCCCGCGTCCACCCCTCAGACGTCTTCTCACGTCGCCGCCGCCCCGCCCCGCCCCGCCCCGTGCCTTAAGTATGTATGAAATTATGGCCGGTCAGAACAGCTCTATTACCGCTCCTGAGGGTGTCGCTTGGGAACCGAGCGGCGCGGCGCAGGGGCCTCCCGTCACCACACCCCCGCGGCAGCACGCCGCCACGCTGCGCCACGCGCCGGCACGCGCCCCGACCACGCCCCTTCCGTCATGGCGCACGCGGCACCGGCACCGGCACGGCCGTCATGTTCATGTGATGCACGCGCGGAAATTCGTCAGGGGAAACACGATTCAAATTACAGCGCGGCGCGGAGCGACGGCGGCAGCGGAGACGGCGACGTTGGAGGAGGCCAGCAGCGCCAGCCAGCGGGGCCGCGGCCATCACGGCGCCGCGCCGTTCGAATTTCTCATAATCAGTCACGGCGTCGATGACGCGGGGGCGGCACCCGGTGGCGGCCATCGGCCGAAGGTCACACGTCGCGCCGCCGCCGACCCTGGTGCCAACCCGACTCTGGTCGACGGCGGCGGCGGCGGCGGCGGCGGCGGCCCGCCAAAAGCGATCGTGTGTGATTTTATAATCCTTTGCCGAGAAGAGGCCGTGCGATGGCGGAGATCGGGGACCCCATTGTCCCCGACCCGGCCACGAATCCCACACGCGGCGTCTCGCGTTTCCCCGCTTTTTTTTTTTTTTAAACGGAGCAGAATTCGCATACATTTTTGTCGACCTAAAAGCGATTTGCTCGATACGTACAAACTGGTCTGGCGGCAGCGGGTCACTCCCCTTCGCCCCGACGAGGAGGGGGGGGGGGGGGGTGCGCTCACAACCCGTTTAACCCTTCAACCCCTCCGCTGCAGCCCGGCACCGCCCCGCCCACTCACGCGGGTGCGACAAGGACAGCAGCGTCGGCGCGCTGCTCATATAATGTGACACGGCGGCGACGCACAATGCAAGGCAGACAGAGACAGAGCGAGCCGGACTGGCCGGCAGCCGAGCCGAGCGCAGCGCTCCGCCCGGAACGAGATGCGTGATTTTATTACCATAAGGGGTGTGAACTTTATTAGGGGTAGTTTGTGTGATCGGTGGGTGTCATGCTGCAGACTGCAGCCGTGCGCCAGCCTCGTGCCGCACCGGCTCCCCGTCCGCGGGGGGTGTGGTGTCTTTGGGCACGGCGCGGACTATGAGAAATTATGTCGCGGTCGTTACACACGGCGAGAACCAAATGGGAATGAATGGTGCCGGCCATATGTTTATTTAAGCACATTTAGGCGGCCCCCAGCCACTCCCCCGGCCCCGCCGAGCTGAGACCACTAATGCGCGGATTTATTTTCATTGTAAAATTTAAAATTCTCAATTTTTTTTCTTAAAAATAAATAAATGAAATCGGTGGTCAGTAATGTCGCCATGCCAGCGAACTGATCGGCCTCCGACCCGACCGAGGGGAGAAGCGCGCGCGCGCGCGCGCGCGCGCGTGTGTGTGTGTGTGTCCGGCGAAATCGGCCCCTTGTGCTTAGGGCATTGGGGTGAGACGGATTCTATGGCGCAAGGGAGAGAGCGAGAGGCATGCGTTGTGAGCGCGAGGGAGGAAGATACAAGGCGCAGAGAGAAATGTTGTGTGTGTGTGTGTGTGTGTGTGCGCGCGCGCGCACTTCCCTTGGGCATAGTGATCGCCCTGAGGCCAACCCCCTCCGCTCCCCTTGGACCCGCTTGTTCTTTTCCTCCCCCTCCCTCCCTCCCCCTTTCCTGCCTCATTTCATGTTGGTCGGACACATTTGACGCTATCTTTTCCTCAGTTATCATAAATTTCTTTGCGGGCGATCGTTCTCGGTCGCTGCCTGCCTCCCCTTCCTTGCCGCCTCCACTGCCGCGGAGGGCAGGGGAGGGGGAGGTAGGGGGAGAGAGGGAGGAGGGGGATGACAACAGTCGTACTCGGCTGCTGCCGGCAGGACTTTGATACCATTCCGTCATCGTCATCCGCCGATGATCTCAGCGCAGATGTGGAACGTTCAAGACATTGGCAGAGAGAGAGAAGGAGAGAGAGAGAGAGAAGAGAGAGAGAGAGAGAGAGAGAGAGAGAGAGAGAGAGAGAGAGAGAGAGAGAGAGAGAGACAGACAGACAGACAGACAGACAGACAGACAGAGACAGAGACGAGACAGAGAGACAGAGAGACAGAGACAGAGAGACAGAGAGACAGAGACAGAGATGTGTAGGAAGCGAGGCTGGGGAAGGGGTAGCACAAAACCCACCCCCATGTCGAGCAGGGGCATCGCTGGCGCTGCCGCGCTCGTGTAAAAAGGTTTTGTTTACTTTCCTGAGCGGCGCAGAGTTCATACTACAATGGCAGCCCGGGGCCGCGGCTGAGCCGGTCCTGTCCAGCCGGGCCGAGCGTGTGAGACAACGCAGAGCCTTCGGAACCTTCGGGAGCTCCGATGGAGACCACAGCAGGGTGCACGGAGGAGTCTCGGGCTGGGCTGACACGGCAGCCAACGGCGCGGCTTCGGCGCCCTCCGCAAATCACTTTGCTTTCGAACTCGCGCTGCCCCCCGGTAGCCGTTGGCAGCACTGGGCGGTAACGGATGGTGCACTACAGGACGGGACAGCGACAGGGGTGCCAACTGACGCGGCCATTTGTAACTGTCCCTCGCGCTGGTTTCTCATTCTGCGCTCTGGAAACGAGACGTTGAGCCCGCGCCGCCGCCGCGGTAAGGTTGGCACACAATGCGCACCTTGCGTAGGCTGCGTCGTATACACTGTCAACATGAGCGAAGCCCTCCGTAATCATTTTCCAAGCCGCTGGCTTCTCCGGCAACCCCTCCCCCTTCCCGCTCCTCTTCCCCCCCCCCCCACCCCGCGCTCTTCCTCTTCACGTATTCACGTGCGCATGTGAGCGCGGATTATGTTATCTACTCTCTCTCTCTCTCTCTCTCTCTCTCTCTCTCTCTCTCTCTCTCTCTCTCTCTCTCTCTCTCTCCCTCTCCCCCTCCCCCCTTCCCTTTTTTTCAACGGAGATCAGTTTCTCCCGGGGCGAATAATTTCTTTGCTAGAGTATTTCGCCGTGAGATGTTTTGCCCGATCGAGTTCGTGGCCGTGTGTGTGTGTGTGTGTGTGTGTGTGTGTGTGTGTGTGTGTGTGTGTGCGCGCGCGCGCGCGCGTGAGGGAGAGAGAGAGAGAGAGCTGGGCTTTGCCTTCCAAAGATAAACAGCGGACGGTCACGTGACAATGACAGGGGCTCCGCGGGGCTCCGCGGGGCTTCGCGGGGCTTCGCGGGGCTCCGCGGACAATGGCCGTCCGCCTAGGTAGGCGGCGCACCGCGGCCATCCTGCTCTACTGGCGGGGACCCGGCCCATACAGCCCCATCCCCCGCGATGACACGAGGTGAAACTGAATAGTATTTTTTTTTCTTCCCCTCCGCTTTTCCCTGTTTTGATTTTCCTGTCTTATATTTCCCTTTTCCGAACAGCCCGAGGTGAGGAAAACAAACCCAGGAGCGCGTGCGCGCCTCTCGCCTGGGTGGAACCCCTTCGCCCCCAGGCGGCGACGGCGGCGGCCGAAGCGGGGAGAGTACCACACTCACTCTGCCCGCCCCGCCCCGCCCCGCCCCGCCTGCCTCACCACGGTGTCGTCACTTACAAAAACATGTCACTTCCAGCTGAACACGCCCGGAGTACAAGAAGTAACGCTGACCTCCCTCTCCCCCCATCGATCCTCCAGCGTCGTCTGCATAGGCAAGAATGGTATATTATTCAGGTTTTGTTAGTTTTGACGGTCAGCGCTGCGCCGAGTGTGTGTCCCGTGTGCGGCGCGCTGCCGCGGTGCCCATAGCGGTGCCCGAGGGCGCGGCCGGTATGTGGTTTGTGGGCTGTGGCTGTTTGCGGGACTAACCTCATCCATTGGTTTATGGTGCTCGCGCTGACATTGAGAAAATAAAAATTTCTGCCCAGTTTTCAGTGCAGGATGCACCCCGCGCCATTGAAGAAAAGTATCAGTTCAAATACCTTTTTATTTGGGTTCTCGAAAAATGCAATTTTAATTTTAATTTCATTCATTCATTCATTCATTCATTCATTC